>LBNU01034121.1:3128-28177 GCA_014162995.1 Artemisia annua | reverse complement strand
TGACGGCCTTCCCTGACGCCGTCACCAGACTAGACCAAAAACTCTCTGGCCCGTCATGAGTAACTTCCAATTTCTTCACTTCATTTGTTCCTGACGTCGTCATGTTGAAGCTTGTGACGCCGTCACCTTTTGTGCACTTTAGGGTCTTTTGAGATTTTGTTGTTTTCCGCACTTTTTCACTCCGAAAACGCCCGAAAATGCTTCTTTTGTGATTTTCTCCTCAAAAGTACCTAAAATGAGAAAAGAAACGACTTTGGGTGAAATCCGATCAAATAATATACGAATTAGGACTCAAACTGACCCCTAAAAACATAACATTTTTCGTCTCATCAGCTCCTAAATATGCCAAGTCACAACTGTTCTGTACCCAGAAATGGTGCACTTATTGACTTTTTGAATTGCAATCTAGGTTGACTATAGTGAATTTCAAAAGCTTAATCTTACTAAATGTAAACTAATAATTATGTTTAAGCCTAATTTAATTAACCCTAACTACTAATGCAATGTAATGCAACTTAAATTTTCTAACAGCTTAATCCTTTTCTGAGCAGTCTTGTGGATTTAAGAGAAAATTGATTTTTTTTTTGTTACAAGTATGCAATATTATGGTAGTTAAAGTCCTAATATGGTCTAAATGATATGATTATGCAGAAATCTTGGCCTAATTGCAGCTCTAACACCTTGGAACAGCTTAAACCAAACACCCCTATATGTTACAGTTAACACTAAAATATGGCACTAGAGCTTTCCAAACTTAAAACAGCTTAATGAAACTTACTACTAAGCTAATGTGAGACCTAAAGGAATACTATTATGCAGGTTTTAAACTCAAAGACACAGAATTTCTACCTAAGCTAATGTAGGGCAGAATGTATGCAAAAACTAATTACTATGAAGATTGGCTAACAACAGTAAATAAACTATTTCTAACTAAGCTAAATAAGACAGAATAAGCAGTAAACAATGACAACTAAACTATTTTACTAAAGATGCAAGGAAATGAGAGAAGTACTTACTTGATAGGCTGCTAAAATGGAATGGACAAGGAAATGTAAAGAAATAAGTTCACTTAAGCTATGGTACAGCTTAATGAGCTTATTCAGAGGTGTATGAAGAACTTTTGGAAGGCTTTTCATCTCAACTATTTATTTTTTTTTTATTTTTTTTTTATTTTTTTTATAAAGCTGTACAAAGAAGACTAATAAAAGTTTATGAAAACTGTAAAAAGGATTATAAGAACTTAGAAAAAGCAGTAATGAAAGCTAAAGGAAGTAAGTAAGAGCTTATTGGAATTAAAAGGCTAAAGTAGAATTGGAAGCAAACTATGGAAAACTGGAAATTTTATTAAATTAAAGTAAAGGATTACAAAACAGAAAGCTTTAAAAGATTACAAGAGCTTATTAAAAACACTAAGAGCTTATGGCTATTCTACACCACTGCTCATGAGCTACAAGGTCCTATTTATAGTGGTCTTTAGGTCGGTTTGAAGCTTCAAGAAGCTTTCCAGAAGCCTTATCCTCGTCCTTAGATGGAATCCCACTAGAATGATCTTGAATTCATAGGTCCCCTATCTTCTTCATCCTTCTAGCTAGTTCCAGCCAATGGTATGCTTTAATTAGTCCACGTTGGAAGGAGGTGACGTGTCCCTGACACGTTGTCAGAACATTCATGAATGTACGAGGTTGATTGTTGGGTGAAAAGTTGTTTTTACAGTGTGGGTGTGAGTGGGGAAGAAAGGTAAACAGGGGACGGGGGTAATCCAGGGTTACTTTTTATATTTTTTTGATTTTTTTGGGTTTGGGCTTGGGTTGGTGTGGATAGTGGGCCGAATGGTGTAGGTGGGTTTATTTTGGGTTTATTGAATTCGTGGGTTGAATGGGTTTATAGTTTGGTTAATTTAGTAAAGGTTTTAAGGACCAAAAGTGTAGTTTTAAATTTTAGGAGGACCAATTCTGCCATTTTTGTAAACTTTATTCCAAGGACTGAATTTGACCATTTATGATTACTTGAAGGACCTGAGTTGTCAATTCTTCAATTTTTCTCATGATGGACCAAAATTGACAACTTTGGAAAGACGGAGGACCAATCTTGTAAAATTGTGAAGACTTCTTCTAGGGACTATTCTTGAAACATTAAACCTTCCAGGGACTTGTTTTGTCATTTTGACTATAAATATTTGCTCTTTCAAATCTCGTGCTCGTTTTTCGTGATTTTGTCCCGGTTTTTATCGTTTTCTCATATTTTGTTACCTGCATGTATAAAAACATAAAAACACATATATTTGGCATTTATTAGCGGGTTTTTGGTCTTTTTGGTCTTAATTTGGTCAAGAAAAGGTATGTGTTTAAGCACATACCAGATATAAAGAAATTAAAATATGGATATACGGTTTGCAAGTAGTGATTTTGGGAAGTTGGGGAAAGTTTTCAGCCACTAGTAAAACTAAGAAAATGTGTTGGGTAAAACAACTCGGGAACTTGCTATTTTTGGGAACCATGAACATATGACTTGTGAAAACCCTTAGGATAATCCCTTGGCTTTATGAATTAAGTATAATAATGTGCATTCAATCTCTTAATAAATTAGCATTCACTTAGACACGTTTCTTGTTATAGGTCCTTTCTAGTTCGATTCGATTCTTCGGTTGTCTTTATTCGTGCTCTTTCACTCCACTACTTAAGGTGAGTTCATAGCCTCGCCCTTTACTAACTTAAATGTTTTATAAACCTCGCGAGGGGGATACATGCTAGTTTTACAAACTGAATACAACTAATTTTTGGTATGCTTGACCCGATTACGTGAATTATAGACATCGAGTACTTCTTGCCCTAAAAGTCCCTAATTTCATGAACCGTTACTTACGTGCTGAGTAAACGCTAATATTATGAATATGCATATTGGGTTTAGCAAACAAGTCCGGTTGAGTAGCGCTCACTTGATATCGGTAGATCAAACGGGCACATAATATTGAGAATCTAAGGTAAATGGCAAAGATTACCTTCATGGGCATTATTAAATTTCGTTAAGGTTCGGTGTCATGAGCTTGATGTTATAATTCTTATTTCCTGACTTGTATTTGTTACATGTCAACTTAATTATGGGCGTATAACAACGTAGCCCATCGTATTTTAAACTGAATTATCTTGTATTCAACTGATTACTTATTAAACTCTATGAATTCACTCAACATTATTGTTGACTTTTAGCATGTTTATCTCAGGTCCGTAAGTGACTTCAGCTTGGATGGGCGGCGCAAGAAATGAATATCATCAAGATGGCTCATGTTTAATAAATTTTCACTTAATAAGTGACTAAACTTTTATTATCTTATGTATTTCTAAACTATGTCAACCTTTTGGGGCATCTTGTGAAACTTTGATAACTTTCTAATGTAAACTTTTATTAAGAACATCTTTGTATTGAATTTGTTTGCTATACTTGTACAATGTGACTGATAAATAACATCCCATGTCCCTTTCCGTTGCGATCCTAAAATGGGGGTGTTATAAAACCAAGTCATCGCCAACGAATATTGATTGAATTTGACAGCACCTAATTTAACAACAGAGTAAAGCAACTAGTGAGCACGATAACAATAATAGGCGAATATTAATTATAGAGGGGATGTCTTAAAAGAGATATAGCATGACATTTTTATGAAGGGTCCTACTAAATAAACACTAAGTGTACTAAATAAACACTAATAAAATATTTTACTTTATTGAAAAAATACAGACTTTTGATTTGTGCAGTCAAAACCATGAAAAACTAAAAGGTATTAATTGCTTATTTAAGAACACCAGCATCGCATTAATTATGTGTTAACTGTCCTCCTCAATATTCTTTGCTTTCGGTTTAGCTAATCGCTTAGATTATTTTCAATGGTTAACGAATTAATTTTCAACTTCTCAATTCATTTTATATTTTTGCAACACATATTTAACCCGTCGACTTTAATTGATTCACCTATGGGCCAACTAAGTAAGACATAATTACTTCGTAAGACAAACTCTGAAAGTTTTCCATCTTTATATCTTGATCTCAAGTAATATGGAAATGATGGATTTAGATCTGTCGCTCTCGGTCTTGGTCTCTCCGAAAATCATTGGCCTATAGTTCGATGGGATTTTGTGCGCGTGAGTCACGCCATCAACAATACATGTGTATATTTGGAACTATAGGTTATATGAATCCAAATAATTAACTTGTTGATTCCGCTTCAGAAAACCAAACCCTAATCGCCGCCCCCAATGGGTGGCTCTCATCACCCTTCAAACCCCAAATTCAAAGATCTCCATGATATTACAGCTACAACATACGTTACAAACTTCCCAACGTCTTTGGGAACAAAAGAGCTTTGGGATCTCTGTGACAGATGTGGATCGGTGGCAGATGTGTACATCGCGCGCAAACTTTCAAAGAATGGGAGAAGATTCGCTTTTGTCAGATTCTTGAAAGTTAAAAACAAGGAATCGTTGATTGATGATCTCAATAAGATATGGATTGGATCATATCATTTGTTCGCTGCCATGGCCAGGTTCGAAAAGAAATCAAACAATTTCACCCAACCAAACTCTAACCCTAACCGCAACTATCATAATAACCATACAAAAAACTCCTCCTCATCAGCTCATGTAAACCCTAATCGATCCTATGCAAACGCTCTCAATGGTAACAATCCTCCCAATCCCGAGTCTCAACCCAAATCCATCCTCAAATCGGTCACACTTGATGAAGCAGAACTGATTGACACATCAGACATGAGAAACGTAATCCTCGCCAAGGTTAGGGATGTTCAACTCATCCTTAATATCAACAACGTTCTTAACAAGGAAGGTTTTTGCGACTTCAATTGTAAATATATTGGAGGCATGTGGCTTTGGATAGAATTCGATTCACCAGAAGCGTGTTCTAAGTTTCAAAACAACAAGGAGATGTCATGGTACTTCACTTCTTTGAAACATATTAACAAATTCTTTGTTGCTGATGAACGTGTCATATGGATTGAAATTGGTGGGCTGCCTCTCAATGCTTGGACGTCTAAAGCATTTAAAAAGATTGCTCTTAATTGGGGTGAACCTCTTTTCGTTGACGAAGAGCCCTCTGAAAACAATTCCATAGGAAGGGTCTGCATTAAGACTAGAATTCATAGTCAAGTCAATGAAATATGCAAAGTGGTTATCCTAGGAAAATCTTTTAATGTGTCTGTTAAGGAGTTCGCTGGATGGGTCCCGGACATTAGAAGTATGGAATCACTATTATTGCACTCGCATTTTATGTCATTGCATTACATGGACAACTATTTATCATATTTTCTCTATGTGAAGAGGCAAAGTATAGGTCATGGCACCAAAACTCCATAAGTCCGACACTAAATTTAGTTACCATATTGTATGAACAAAAACGTGTTAGCTTTAAAAAGTATCATAGCTTCAGAGTTAAAAACAAAATACAAAAGAATTTATATTACATGGAAAGAAAAAAGTTCAAAGAATTTATAGCCTCAGAGTTGTTGTTAGCAGTTTCCTAACGGTTCCATGAAACATGATATTACTTTGAAGATATGTGATCCATTTCTTTGTGCTAATATCAACTAGCAACATTTTATTTCCTTAGTCTATGTGGGACTGAAGGTTGGAAATTGCTTTCATAAAAATGATTGAAAGGTAACTAAATTCAGTGTCGACTTATAGAGTTTCATTATATGACAAGAGCAATTCAACTACATGGATTTAAGACACCCTAAAAGATGCATGATCATGTTTTTCTTTTTGTCTTTTCATACCACTTAAGTTCTATGACCGAAAATGATATCTCGAATTCTCCACAAAGTGAACTTTGCATATTAATGCTAGGTGATATCTTTAAAAAAACATGATCGATCAGTGCCCCACAACCACCACCGCTACCCGACAACCACACCGACCACCACAACATCCACCATCATCAGGTTCACTCCATTCAACTGACACACCAACGTTTTCAACATCTTTTAGACAACTCAATCCTTTTTTTTTTTAACTTTACCGTTGGATCGGGTTTTTCGTGATCACGTTTATTTAGATCGGTTAGTATCATGGTAAAATACTTTGAATAATCCGAGATCTTGTTGGAAGCTTTTTTTACTTTTCGTTTAGAATCTTGAGGAATGTAAACTAAGCTTAAAAGCCATTTTTTTCCCAATGGGTATTATTTTATCGTGAAAAAGAAGTATGTGTACGGCTGTCCTGTGGATTTCGGAGGCCCTGGGCAATAAAAAAAATAGGCCCCTTGATTATATCCAAAATAGTCACTCATATCACAATAACGTCATTTTGTTTAACGTTGATTGTCTAGTATATAATAATGTAATTGTTTTATTTTTTCCATAAATATAAAAGACATGATAGGACTAGTAGCTGTATGCAATGATGCAACTGAATTTGAATTTAACTGAAAAAATGGCCCTAAACGTTATTGTGTTGATAAACTTTGAAGTTGGACTAGAAAAGGGTCTCAAATATTGGTTTTTGTGACTGACTTTTAAACTTGGGTTAAGAAAAGGCTTCTTAGAGCTATTATATATATAAATGGACTGCAAAATATGGTGCCCCTCCAAAATATTGGGCCCTGGGCGATGGCCTAGCCTGCCCCTGTCCAACACCGGCCATGTGTACATGGATGTGGGGGAACCTTCATAATTAAGGGTGAGTATGTTCGATCGAGTGGCCAAAAAGAAAAATGTTAACATGTAAGTTTGTTTTCAGTTAACTCTTTAAGAGACCCTTCATAGTTTGGATATGTTTGGCAAAATAAAATGTACGTCTCTTGTTTGTTTTATGTTAAGTGTTTATTCGAGGTTTGGAGTATGGACAAGAATGGTGTTTGTAGTTCATGTTATAATGGGGCCACGTGGGTGAGGTGGAAAGAAATTGAAATGGGAATGTTAAAAAACAAAATGGCATGCTAACATGCTGACATGGCTTTTGTAGTTGAAATCGGTTATAGCTGGTCACTTTTGAGAAAGTTGGTATTTAAAAAGAATGTAGAGTTTGGTTGGTGATAATAATATTTTAAGAAAAATACATTACCCGTATTTGAAAATTTTAAAAAGTTATTTGATATTTTAGGTCTTTAGCCCCATAAAGAAAGAAAAAGTTCAATAGTTAATATAGATATTCAGGTAATAGATCGAATCTTCTGAATAACTTTGTTTCAGACAATCACAATTTTTAACCTGAAAACATGATATTACTTTGAAGATGCATTGCCCATGACTTTGTGCTATATGAACAAGCGGGAGTTCTCTTTGGTCTATGTGGGATTGAAGGATAGGATTGCTTTTACAAAAAGATAGAAATGTAACTAAATTAAATGTCGACTTATTGAGATTTATTATATGACAAGAGCAATTCTACTACATGGATTAAAGACACCCTAAAAGATATATGATTGTGTTTTTCTTTTTCTCCTTTCATACCACTTAAATGCTATGACCTAATGACAAATAAGTCCAGAATGACGAACTTTGCATATTGAAGAAGTGTAGTTCATCACCAACAATTAACCAATTTTTTTGATGCTAGTGATTCTTCTTTCGTTAAAAATCGAGAATCGACAATGAAAAATCAATTTTAGCTTACCAAGTTCTTATTAAAGATTTGTGGCTCCAACTTCATACGGCATCAGAGTTACACAAGTCCATCTAAATATACCTCAAGAAATCATTGTTTTATTATCATTACCTGTGAGTTCTAACTTCTAAGTACCCCTTATATCTTGGTGCTTACTTTCATCATGATTAGGAGTGTGAAAAACTAATGGTCATACCATAATATACCAAATAAAATAGTGTCTTTCCGGAAAAGAGAAACCAAACAAATGCCGGTATTCTCAATATCAGTATTAGCGAAAACCCTTTTTCAGTATTGTATAGTCCTATCAGTAGTTAACATTCTTTTGGTGTATATTTGGTCTTAAATCACTAGCTCAATGTTTGAGCTTCATTCCTAGTATGATTTTGCATCAAAGTTGTTCAAGACTGATACTAAACTGATATTTCAATCAAAAGCTCCTTGACTTCCTTTTTTTAACGTCAAAATTATGATTTAATTAATTAGCAAGACAATCAACAGACAGTGGCGGAGCTAGAAAAAATTTTGTGGGAGGGCCGAAACAAATTTTTTTCCAGGAAAACATTAGATGGGAGCGCCAAGACGAAAAAAGAAAATTTTAACACATGAAATCGCGAAAAAAAATACACTAACGGACTTAGACCTAGGAGGCCGGGACCCTTCTCGATCCACACTAAGCTCCGCCCTTGTCAACAAACCATGTGAGTGGCTACCAAACATTTGCCTTGCCACTTATAACATGAACATTTGCCTTGCCACACTGAAATTCACTTGAATCATAGTTCTAATATCACAATGCCAAGTTTTGTTACTAACTGTTCTTTACTACCTTAGTATTGTTCACACAAAATTAGCATCTTCTTCGAGTGGTTAAAAACCGTAGGTTGAATTTGAGTTAGGTGATTTAGTTTAGATTTTCACATTGGCAGTTTCATCGGCTTGTGCAATTTTGTTAGTTAATAAGAGGTGTGTGCGCATGCTTAGTAACAACCGTGTCCGCAATTATATTACTGTTTAAATAAAAACATATACAGCATCGCAAAGAAAAACCCCATATCTTTTTTAAAGTTAAAATTAAGGACAAGAAACGTACGTACATGTATTACACTTATAACTTTATGGTTTATCATACTTAATTTCGTGATGTGAAGAGGCAAAACCTACGATATTGCTCAAGTGTGTACACTAATTAAATTACGTACATATATAAAACTTGGATTCTTCATGATGAAATGGAAAAGTTTGCTGCTAAAAAAATGGATAAGAAAAATCTATACTCATCAAGAATAAAAAGTCGAAGAGTTTATACAAATTCCCATGTAATTTATTGTGGTCCTCTAAATTTAATACTTTAGACGACCTCAATGAATATGCATAGAAATATAATATTACCCGAAACACATATAAGCCATTGCGTTATGTCATATAAGCCAACAACACTTCATTTCTTGAATCAATGTGGGATTGAGTATTAAAATTGCTTCCACTAAGAGATCGCAAGGTACTCAAATTTTAATAGAGTTATGCGACTGATAGAAACACTGCTACATATGTCTTAGACACCCTAAAAGATAAATGTTTGTGCCTTTCGTCATTTTTTCATAACGACACCCTTCGTACATAAACTAATATTCCAACAAGAAACAATATGAACTTTGTATATTAGAAGACACGTATGTAAACAAGTTATCTTAGATTACCGAATTAGAGAATTATTATTCTGACTAATACTATTAGATTGGTTGGTACAAGCTAGGTCGTGCACTTCCACTTTGTTGAGGTTCAGGTCATTCAGAGTTTAATTATGTGTCGGTTCCTATAAACATTGCATGTATAACACAGTTATTTTTTCGAAGAAATTAATATTCAAAATGGCATTAGATCTAGACGGTGATCCCGAGCCACCCCCTTTAGTGCCTTCGTCAAAACTAACGTATTGTTTGGTACTTAATTACAATTAATACTCAAAAAGTTGTAATGGTATGAAATGATAAACCCAGTCATTTCATAATTTTCAAATAATATTTTTTGGACTCTTATTTAGTTAGTTTTTCCATTTAATAAAGTATATTTGGTAACACCTCTAACTAGACAACTTTAGTAGTAAACTTCAACCTTAAAAATTGAACTAAACAACTATAGTATTAAACTTCAACCAAAAAATTGTACAACACAATTGTAATACTCGGGAAATTAGCATTAGCATTATCATGATTACTTGCAAAAATATTTAGCTAATGGGTTAAACTGGTTCCAAATCTTCATTTAGGCCCACCCTCACTCGTATTAAAGTGGCCCAATCTTATGTCCGCCTTCTCTTTTAGCAACAATGGTCGTATAAAAAACCCGAAAACCTGAACACCAAATTTCTTCCTAGCAAACAGTTTGTCCTAAAAGCTAAGACCGAGGTTCACCCGTTTCATTATTTTGTTTATGAGATTTTGTTTATGATTTTTGTGTTGGTGGATGGATAAATTACTGGATACAGTGGTTGGTAGCTGGAGGTGGTGGTCGGAATCTTGTTTTAGAGATGTAGAAGATTAAGATGAAGAATACAAGGGTATTTGTGTCAGTCAAAGCGCTTGCAAAGTTACTCATAATAGTACAAAATTTTAATTTAAGTATAACATGTTGATTCTTAAATAGACATGTTTAGCATTTAGATACAAGAGAAAATGTTGGATAGTTATGTTTAGCCTTTACCCTTAAGTCTAAGCCACTTTCTAATTGAGCCATTTTATTTCTCGTAATATGCATTGCAATAAGCTTCTTTTCGTTGACGAAGACCCCTCTGAAAACAATGCCATAGGAAGGGTCTGCATTAAGACTAGAATTCATAGTCAAGTCAATGAAATATGCAAAGTGGTTATCCTAGGAAAATCTTTTAATGTGTCTGTTAAGGAGTTCGCTGGATGGGTCCCGAACATTAAAAGTATGGAATCACTATCGAGCCTCACTGATATGGATAAACTCAATAAACACGACAACGATTTTAGTGATAGTGATCCACAGGATGAAGAGGAAGGAGAGATACGTAACGATAATATCACTCAAGAAGACGAGTTTGTTAAAAACACTTTTTGGTCCGATGAAGCAGAAGATGTTCACAAGAAACAAGATGGCAATACAAAAGAAAACCAAAACCCCTCCTCTGATCAACCAGAGATTCCGAAAGAGGATTCAGCATCAATCTCGAAACCTCCTGGTTTTGAAAGATACAAAAGTAGCAGTCCCAAATTCTCAACTGGCGATAAACATAATAGTCACAAACAAACATCTAATTCCTCATCAGCTCCCGCAAAGTCTTCAAGGGCCAGTAAGTCTCATTCCAAATCTCCCAAATGTTATGGTTCTATGATTGAAACATTTATCTCCCATATCGAAATGGGTAACGTCTTGGGATACGACATGCAAGGAAGTAAAAATGACCTCAAGAAATTCATTGATAGTATTGGCACCAACAATGTTCATCCATGAATATTATGTCTTTCAACTCTTGCGGTTTGGGATCGGGTAAATGTAAAGCTATTGCTAAGTTATGTAACAAACATAAAGTTTCTTTTCTTGGCATTCAAGAAACTCATTCTACCAAGGTGGACTCTCTTAAGGTGAAATGCTCTTGGGGTAACTTCCAATTCGAATACGCAGAATGCCCCTCTTCTGGTAGATCAGGTGGTTTGGTTTCTATTTGGGATCCAAATATTTTTTCAAAGACTAAAGTTTCTTCCTTCGAGCATATCCTCATTGTTGAAGGTAATTGGATATCTACAAACACTCATTGTTACATGATTAATGTCTATGCGCCTCAAGAAGATAGGAAAAAAGAAACTCTCTGGAACACTATTATTGACTTTAAGGCAAACAACCCAGGGCATTACATCATATTTGGTGATTTTAACGTTGTTCGATATGCTTCTGAAAGAATTGGTACGATTTTCAACCCCTCTTCTGCCAATGTTTTCAATAACTTTATTCGTGATGCTAATCTTTGGGACATCCCTCTTGGAGGTCATCTATTTACTCGAACTAACAAACGTGGAGATAAATTAAGCAAGCTTGATCGTTTTCTCATATCAGACGGTTTAACTCTTGTCAACCAAAATTATTCAGCTTTGGTATTGGACTGTCTCATATCAGATCATAGACCCATTTTGTTATCTCCAGTGAAGTTTGACTTTGGACCCATCCCTTTTAAAATTTTCAACTCGTGGCTCCTAGACACTCAGCTCAACACCACTGTTACCGATTTCTGGGCTCAACATGTCCCTAATGTCCTCTGTGATAATCCCATTGTGTCTTTCAAAAACAAGATGAAGGACTTAAAACATGTTATCAAAGCTTGGTCTATAAACAGGAATAATCTTCAATCTAGGGAGAAGGAGGATCTTATTAAGAAGATTAAGGACTTCGATGAAAGTGTTGCTTCTCGGTCTAACTACACAATGGACGTTTCTCTCCGATCTTCTTGGATTGATAATCTTCAAGACATCGTTGCAAAGGAGAATCAAGACATTGCTCAAAAAGCGAAAATAAAGTGGGACATTGAAGCGGATGAAAACACCAAATTTTTTCATGCCATTGTAAAGAAGAAACGTAGATACTTATCTATTCAAGGGATAAAATTGGATGGACAGTGGATTGAGGATCCCATTGGAATCAAGGATGCTTTTCTTACTTTTTATGAAAAGAAATTCCAAAAATTTGAAGTGGCAAAAGTTATCAGTAGAAGTCCCTTCTATAAATCCCTTAGTGATGATCAAAATAATTACCTTGTTTCTTCGTGTTCTGAGCTAGAGATCAAAGAAGCCATTTGGGATTGTGGTTCGGATAAATCTCCGGGCCCGGACGGTTTCACTTTTGCTTTCTACAAATGGTTTTGGGATATGATCAAAGGCGAAATTGTGGAGTTTGTGCATCACTTTTTCAGCTCTGGTATTTTACCTCGTCGATGCAACACTTCTTTTATCGCTCTCATCCCCAAAGTTCCTAACTCTATGGTGATTAGCGACTATCGCCCCATCAGTCTTATTGGGGCCCAGTATAAAATCATTGCAAAAGTCTTGACAAACCGTTTAGCTTGTGTTATAGATTCTGTCATAAGTCAAGAGCAATCTTCTTTTGTCAAACATCGACAGATTCTTGACGGGCCTCTGATGATTAGCGAAGTAATCCAATGGTGCAAACGTAAAAAGGCTAAGCTCATGGTTTTTAAAATAGACTTTGCGAAAGCTTTTGATACTATTTCTTGGGACTTTTTATTCCAGGTCATGCATTATATGGGATTCAATGAAAAATGGATTAAGTGGATTTCAGGTTGCTTGAATTCAGCCACTTCTTCGATCCTTATCAACGGATGTCCTACTCGTGAATTCAACATTCAACGCGGTCTTCGACAAGGGGATCCTCTATCCCCTTTTCTCTTCATCATCGCTATGGAAGGCCTACATGTTGCGATGGAAGATGCCATGGCAGCCGGTCTTTACAGAGGTTTTAAAATTAATCATTTGAATCTCTCTCACTTTTTCTTTGCGGATGATGCTTTGTTCATTGGTGAATGGTCTCGTTCTAATGTTCAAAGTTTGGTGTCGATTATGGAGTGTTTTCACCGAGTTTCTGGCCTTATGATTAATTACCACAAATCTAATCTCCTTGGAGTGGGTGTGTCGTATGAAGAGGTCGAATTTCTTGCCACTCTCACCGGTTGTAATGCTATGACTTCTCCCTTCTATTACCTTGGTCTTCCAATTGACTGTAACATGGCTCTTGTTAAGAATTGGGATCCGATCATTGATAAGTTTTCTAAAAGCTTATCCATATGGAAAGCCTCGCTTCTTTCCATTGGTGGTAGATCTACCCTTATCACCTCGGTCCTTGGCGCTTTAGGTACGTATTACTTTTCCCTCTTCCCGATGCCTATTCATGTCAATAAGATGCTGGAATCTATTAGATCAAAATTCTTTTGGGGTAGCAACGAAAACTCCAACAAGATTCCTTGGATTGCTTGGAATTCGACTCTTGCTGGAAAGGATAAAGGTGGCCTTGGCATCGGCAGTTTATACTCCCTTAACCATGCCCTTATTCAAAAATGGCGTTGGCGTTTTCTTAACAACCCTCAAGCTCTTTGGGCTCGATTGATTGTCGCTATTCATGGTACTAATGAGGATGCTTCCTCTTTTTTTAGTCACATAAAAACCAATGGAGTTTGGGGCAGAATTATTGGATCCATCAACACTATGCACGACAAAGGTTACATTCCTCATTCTTCAATAAAGAGGCGTGTCAATAGTGGTACTTCTACAAAATTTTGGCATGACACATGGATCAGCAACACATCCCTCCGAAATCAGTTCCCTCGCCTTTATCGCCTTACTACGAACAAAGATATTTTGATTCGTGACTGCTGGAATCAAGGCTGGAATTTTTCATGGTCCCGTAATATCAATAGCGGTACAAATGCTATTCAGCTAGCCACTTTGCACAACATGCTATCTGGTATAACTCTTTCTGATTCTGCGGATGTTTGGGTTTGGTGCATTAAACCTCCTGAGTTCTTGGTTAAAAATGCTCGCAAACACATTGATAATCATTATCTGCCCGATGGAGGTCATGAAACAAGATGGAACAGATTACTTCCTAAAAAGATTAATATTTTTATTTGGAGGACCCTTCGAGACCGTCTTCCTTCTAGATGGAATCTTAGCCGAAAAGGAATAGACATTGCCTCTATTTCCTGTCCAACTTGCGATCAAGGGATTGAAACCTCTCTACATACTTTGTGGACCTGCTCTTTGGCTACAACAGTTTGGAACCGTGTCCTACATTGGTTAGATCTTTCTCTTCCAACTATTTCCAACATCCAGGATCTGTATGTTTGGATTGATGATTTTCCCTCCAAAAAGAAAGTTATTTTGGAAGTCATTTGCGGCGTGGTTATGTGGTCCTTATGGAATTTTCGCAACGAGACGATATTCGGCACCAATCTTCCTAAACGTAATTTAATTTTTGACAAGATTGTCGATTGTTCATTTAGATGGTTCTCTACTAGAAACAAGTTGTCTTCCACTTCTTGGAACAATTGGATTATGAATCCTTTAGAGGACTACTCTTTGTAATCTTTTTCTAGCGCCTTGCTAGGTTTGAATAAAATTTGCCGTTCTAAAAAAAAATAAAATATTACTACTATGAGATTTGTTGGACAATGGATGAAAATGCTGGCAATTGCTTGAACGTATAATAAAGTGGTGGTAATCTATCTGTCGATTGAGGTTGTACTACGAGTTTTCCTCTTTGGTCTAATCCACCGCAATCAAACTCACATGAGATCATTAAAAAAAAAAAAAAAAAAANTTTGGTGCATTAAACCTCCTGAGTTCTTGGTTAAAAATGCTCGCAAACACATTGATAATCATTATCTGCCCGATGGAGGTCATGAAACAAGATGGAACAGATTACTTCCTAAAAAGATTAATATTTTTATTTGGAGGACCCTTCGAGACCGTCTTCCTTCTAGATGGAATCTTAGCCGAAAAGGAATAGACATTGCCTCTATTTCCTGTCCAACTTGCGATCAAGGGATTGAAACCTCTCTACATACTTTGTGGACCTGCTCTTTGGCTACAACAGTTTGGAACCGTGTCCTACATTGGTTAGATCTTTCTCTTCCAACTATTTCCAACATCCAGGATCTGTATGTTTGGATTGATGATTTTCCCTCCAAAAAGAAAGTTATTTTGGAAGTCATTTGCGGCGTGGTTATGTGGTCCTTATGGAATTTTCGCAACGAGACGATATTCGGCACCAATCTTCCTAAACGTAATTTAATTTTTGACAAGATTGTCGATTGTTCATTTAGATGGTTCTCTACTAGAAACAAGTTGTCTTCCATTTCTTGGAACAATTGGATTATGAATCCTTTAGAGGACTACTCTTTGTAATCTTTTTCTAGCGCCTTGCTAGGTTTGAATAAAATTTGCCGTTCTAAAAAAAAATAAAATATTACTACTATGAGATTTGTTGGACAATGGATGAAAATGCTGGCAATTGCTTGAACGTATAATAAAGTGGTGGTAATCTATCTGTCGATTGAGGTTGTACTACGAGTTTTCCTCTTTGGTCTAATCCACCGCAATCAAACTCACATGAGATCATTAAAAAAAAAAAAAAAAAAAGTTAAATATATTTTTTTTAATATTTATTTATTTTTATTTTTATATATTTTTGGATAAGTAAAAAAAATTAAATATGAGTAATGATTATAATAAATAATGTGTTTTAAATGATTAATCAAAGTATTTTAATGATTATATCATCATTAATACACATTTAACTCTATAAATAATGATTGTTATAATAATTAAGGTTTATTTAGTGAAAAATTTGGGTTCATTTAGAGGGACCCTTTATGAAAGTTCATATGTTTTACATCGAATATTCAATGACTCTTTCGAAATTTGGTTTTGCAAATTTAAGACATCATTCTCGGATAGGTAGCAAATTTAAGGTATGTGACAAGTCGGAATAGTGAATATTTATTAGAAGGAAATGTCTCGAAAGAAACCATGCATGACATTTTTATGAAATCTCATATATCAAATTGATTGCCATTAAATGTTGTCCATTAAATGTGAATTAAATGTTATAATCAAATGGCTCTAATGGAGTAATGGATTACTCTTTAAAAATGCGAAAAAACATGGTGAATAAAATTAAAAAAACGTAGCGAACACGTGGCCATAATGAATAAAATATGCGTCAACTATCACCACAAACCCAGACAAAAAAAAAAAAAAAAAAAAAAAAGAAAAGAATCCCACAAAACCTTTACCACTAATCTCGAAAAAATCTACACGCGACTGAGAAACAGGAATAAATCGGATTTTTAAGAATGAAGATGAACAAATGTATTATTATTGAACGAAAGCTTTCACACGAAGACCTTATAGAATGGAGGAAATCGAATGAGCTATGGAGATAAGTGCGGTATTAATGAGGAAATTGAATGAACACAGTTTTGGTGGTGAAGATTTCTTTTTGGGATACTTGACTTTTTGTGATTTGAATGTGGGTCGTGTTTTGTTTTTGTTTTTTTTTTCTTTTGATTTCGCGTTTTTTTTTGGTCGCGCTATTTGTCTGTGTTTTAACTTGGGTCGTGTTTTATGTTTTAGGGCCGCGTTTTGCTTTTAATCACGATTACTTATTGATATTTAATCTTCGCGACCTATTAAAAAAAAGAAGGGAACTAATAGGTTATTGAAAGTGTTTAGAGAGAATAATTAGCTCATGCTTAGAGAGAATGAGCACATGGTTGAAGGCTTTGCACAGGGGTATTAGTTAAGGACGTATTTGATTAATATTATGACTTGGATATTGCAGACAAGCATAGATACGATCTTGTGTAGTTTGGAACTAGTTATGTTGGTCAAATTATGTAAGACACTCCATTAACTGGAAAATATATAGAACATGTCCAGTGTACAATAATTAGGACTAATGACTATAGAGGAGGTAATGTAGCATAAAGATTTTTTCATTAATCAATCAATTTTATGTNATGGAGGAAATCGAATGAGCTATGGAGATAAGTGCGGTATTAATGAGGAAATTGAATGAACACAGTTTTGGTGGTGAAGATTTCTTTTTGGGATACTTGACTTTTTGTGATTTGAATGTGGGTCGTGTTTTGTTTTTGTTTTTTTTTTCTTTTGATTTCGCGTTTTTTTTTGGTCGCGCTATTTGTCTGTGTTTTAACTTGGGTCGTGTTTTATGTTTTAGGGCCGCGTTTTGCTTTTAATCACGATTACTTATTGATATTTAATCTTCGCGACCTATTAAAAAAAAGAAGGGAACTAATAGGTTATTGAAAGTGTTTAGAGAGAATAATTAGCTCATGCTTAGAGAGAATGAGCACATGGTTGAAGGCTTTGCACAGGGGTATTAGTTAAGGACGTATTTGATTAATATTATGACTTGGATATTGCAGACAAGCATAGATACGATCTTGTGTAGTTTGGAACTAGTTATGTTGGTCAAATTATGTAAGACACTCCATTAACTGGAAAATATATAGAACATGTCCAGTGTACAATAATTAGGACTAATGACTATAGAGGAGGTAATGTAGCATAAAGATTTTTTCATTAATCAATCAATTTTATGTCCTTCAGTAGTCAATAACTTACATATACAAAAAGTTATTTGATCTTCACCATTTTGACATCTTCTTTGAATTCTCATCCTTATGTTTTTTGAATTTTGCCATGCTTAGAAGGGATATGTGCTTATGTTTTCATTAAAGGTTAGTTACACTTCTTATATGATCTTCTTAAATTGGTAATTTTGTGATTACTCTAAAACGATTTTGAGATTTAATGTTTGTTTTAGGCTAAGCACTAACGTGACCCATATTGCATCATCATTCTGACTGTCACCTCAGCTTTCTCTCTCTTCAACCCATTTTCACCTCTCTCCCCACTAACGTGACCCATATTGCATCATCATTATTATTAATTTCTTTTAAATAAAAGAAAAAACCATTTTTAACACAAACACAAATTTTATTAATAAAACGGAAATGTTACATAAACGAAACGTTACAAGCCTCGAAACATCTATATACAACTTGAGCAGACAGTTGATTATCCTTGAAACAAGAAAAGCATGGATTATAAATATGACAACAAAAGCAAAGATATTTCACATTCTGACTCACTAGATCTTAAAAATATCCCACACAAGCTCTTAAATATCTCACGTTCTCATGACTCACACACTTGCACACACTTGTACGTGGCTTCCTCTACCACTCTTCAAACGTACACCATACATGTATAAATAGGAAGCACTACCTGCAAGTTAAATATAAATTATTCAAAACAAAACCAATAATCTTTTCACAAGCTACACATGCATATCGAATCACAATACATTCTTGGGGCAAATTTATCCGTTCCAGAAGTGATGTTGGCTTCGCAAAACCCAGGAAGAAAAAAAAAAAGGGACGAATAAGTAGAAAACAATCGGTCGCCAAAGCAACCGATTTCACAAAACAATGCCACCGGAAAGAGCTCGACCGAATTCCCCACTAACGTGACAACCGATTTCGAAATCGGTCACCACACACGACGACCGAATTGGTTCAGGCCCTTAGTGGGCAGCCTTAGGACCTAACAACATTGCATATTTGAAATTTGAGGACCAAAATCTTTAAAAGGCTATGTTCGATGAGGACAAACTATTTGATGAATGCCTAAACGAATAAAAAGTTTTAGACGTTTCAATATAGCATGAATTTTTTTTAGCATAATTTTGTAGATAATTGTCTGCATAAAATGTTTCTACAAAGCTTATTACTAGGCACATTAACAAATATCTTTTTGATTGTGTGTGGTGGCATATTAAAGAGGTTGAAGATTAAAGACTAAAGAGCTACTAATGGAGAACTTATTATTACTAGGCTCTCGAAGTTTTCTACTTTTGTCATTGTTATATGCATTTCTAACTTATTGTGAAACATTTTTTTCTTTTATTTGCTGCAGGCCTGCAGCCATGTGAAACTATAGTGACTGTAGCCCTATTGTGAAACTTACTCTGTACATAAACTTGTTTCTTCCCGCCCTTTTCTTCCAACTTTCCCGCCCGGCCCCTATAATATCACTGTCCATATGTTTTATCCTGCCCTTTTTTCTAGAAAGCATAGTCATATCACTTTCAACTATTTACTCACATGGTCAGTTGATACAACTACCCACACACAATTCTTTCTATATCTTCTATACACTCAACACAATCATACAAATTATCTTCTTAGTAACACCTTATGTTTCTTGCTTGATCTCCTGCTTCTTTATATTCACTTGCAACCACCACTAGCCAAAGGTTTTTCTTTTTCTTAAAAACTTTTCATTTGTTCAGTTCATGTTAAAGGCTTTGTTTTTCATTCTTTTTTGTAGATCTTGAGACTACTAGAGTAGTTTATTATTTTGTGTTGGCTATTAAAGTTGTACAGTAGCTTATAAGTTGTTGGCTTTGGTTTCTAAACTGTAAAAGTGATTAATATTTTGTGAGTTTTTATATAAAAGTTGCAGATATGTTTGTTGACATAGCTAGTAATGTATCGACTTATTTATTGGTTAAAGATGCAGTTAATGCTCTTTGTTACTTATAAACATGGTTTAATGTTTCTTGCTAGGTTACAAATGCTGGTTTTAAAAAAGTGGGCTAACATAATTTTGACAAATTTTTTCAGTGTTGTATAACTTTGACTTAGCATTCCAGTTTTGTTGTATATTTGTATAGTTAATAAACAGTTTTGATCTCTTGCTGCATAAACCAGTTTTCGTAAGGAATTTTGAATGATACTTTTGAGATGTGAAACCATTCGTTTCTTCATTTAGTGTCGGTTTTACCATATTCATGTGGCAATTATGGGTTTTATTTTTGCAGAACTACTTCATTAATTCCATTTTCTCGGTTTTTGTCTCATGGATTCAATCCAAGACTTTGTTACAAATGAATGATCGGAAAGCAAGGATGTCAACATGTGGTTTAGACCACCTTCATAATATGGTTAGTCCTTGATTACATAATGAGTAGTTATTACACATTTGCTTTAGTCAGTTTTTACATTTTCACGTGATTTTAAATGGGATTAGAAACCCACAGTTCAAAACAAATACCTATAATTACTGTATGTAGTTAGGGGGAGGCGGGGAGCTAGAAGATTATTGTTGAGGTGGAAAAATATGATAGTCATTGGTAATATTTTGAGAAAAATATAGTCCAGATTTAACAACTAGCTAACCTGCATCTGTGGCCTTTCGACATATGTTTGGGATACTTGAAATTTATGGTCTTGTTTAGACTATTTATTTATTTAGTTATTTGTCTGTGCTTAGACATTTCACATCAAAATTTGTTATGAAAATAAATGAATATGTGGATCAAAGATTCAAGGCATGTTAGACAAAATACTAACAAGTATATTTTAAGCCTATAGGGACGGAGGGAGTATAACAAAAATCAAGTTTTTCTTACAGATGAAGATAATACCTACTTGTCTGTTAATTTTTGTATTGTATACACTCACAATTTAAGTATTTATTACATGGCACTATATTCTAAACGCTACAAAAAGCTTGTCGCCAAGCATAACCATAATTAGTAAAAACTTGTCTTCATATATTTTTGGTATTCTATTTTTTAAAAGTTCTTGTAGTTTACCATTTGTTCTCATTTTGTGAATTTTATTGTAGTTTGATTGTGCCAAATATATAAGCGAAATAGTTGGGATTTGGGAACAAGCTGTTATGTGAATGTATTTTAAGTATATTGGTAGGTCTCTTGTTTGGCTTGATTATAAGGTTCTTAGAACTAACATCTTGTGCCTTCAAATGGTTCCGCGTCCGTGAGATGTTGAAATTGTTAGTATACATGCTTGCCAACTGATTTTATTCTTTTTGTTCAAAGAAGTTGATGTTTATACTATGATAATTAGTTAGTTTATGAAATTGAAAAAGCAAACAATTGTTTCATTGAATATGAATTCATACATGTTTGATATTCAGTTTGTTTAAGCAATTTTGCTTGGAGGGTATGCATTTAGTAGTTGTTTACATTTTCTTCAAAAATTGGTTTTCGGTTCGGGTCGGGTTTGGTCGGTTTGGGTCGGGTTTGACCCGTTGCTCACCCTACTGCTAAGATTGAAGCTAAAATTACACTCATTGTTCTTTCTCGTGAATGATTCTTATGTACGAATTTGAATAATATTTTGCATTGTTTTTAGCATAGAATGATTCTTTGCGTATGAATCTAAAGTATTCTGCTGTTTTTGTAGATGGAAATTCATAAAGTCGCCATTTGTTGGGACGCTGAGAACAGCGGAGCTACAGATCGCCGTCCTATATGATAATCATNTTGTGCCAAATATATAAGCGAAATAGTTGGGATTTGGGAACAAGCTGTTATGTGAATGTATTTTAAGTATATTGGTAGGTCTCTTGTTTGGCTTGATTATAAGGTTCTTAGAACTAACATCTTGTGCCTTCAAATGGTTCCGCGTCCGTGAGATGTTGAAATTGTTAGTATACATGCTTGCCAACTGATTTTATTCTTTTTGTTCAAAGAAGTTGATGTTTATACTATGATAATTAGTTAGTTTATGAAATTGAAAAAGCAAACAATTGTTTCATTGAATATGAATTCATACATGTTTGATATTCAGTTTGTTTAAGCAATTTTGCTTGGAGGGTATGCATTTAGTAGTTGTTTACATTTTCTTCAAAAATTGGTTTTCGGTTCGGGTCGGGTTTGGTCGGTTTGGGTCGGGTTTGACCCGTTGCTCACCCTACTGCTAAGATTGAAGCTAAAATTACACTCATTGTTCTTTCTCGTGAATGATTCTTATGTACGAATTTGAATAATATTTTGCATTGTTTTTAGCATAGAATGATTCTTTGCGTATGAATCTAAAGTATTCTGCTGTTTTTGTAGATGGAAATTCATAAAGTCGCCATTTGTTGGGACGCTGAGAACAGCGGAGCTACAGATCGCCGTCCTATATGATAATCATTTCGGGAGATGGTGATTTTATTCCAGCAATTCAAGCACTTCGTGAACTACCCTAAGTTGCTTGTACGTCACTCTGAGACTGTCGCAATAATGATGACACGCAAGGCCCATGCCTGGCTTGTATGTTAGGCCACGGATTTTCATACACAATTTATCAGCAAAAACTTCTCAGAACACATTGTTCCTAAAACTTCCCATGGACTGGTCTTCACCACTGCAGACTTGTTCCAATAAATCCACATATGTGTAGGCCACACGCTGTGAACCCGATATTAAGGAACTTCAGTAATTATGCTTTTTGGTGGCTTCTTTGTGTACCAGAGTAGGTTTTCAACCGGTGAATGAAGATTTTAAAACCCTCAACAATGTAAGGCCCGATTATACTTGTTAACCCACATTGTATGATAATACGTGACTGATAAACCAAATTCATTTGTTCTAAACAAGAAAAAAAACATTCAAATTTAATAACCATATGCCATCTTATATTGCAATGTTCGTTCGTATGGCTATTTGTTTATTTATTAAAAATTGAATATATATACGTTTAACATTTTTGCCTATTAACACATTTTGTTATGAATCACGGAGGTCTTTCTAAAAGATTTACCATATTTCAAAAGGCAAATTGATTCATACGCAAACATTTACTTGTGTTTAATACGGAGTGCTATGCTATTTATGTTGGGCAACCACCAAGCCTGCAAGAAATAAAACCACTCAAATACTCTTTTTCCTCCCTCTTCACCTTCACCTTCACCAATATACACACAATAACAAACACAAATCTCATCATCAGCTAAAAGATCTACATCAATACAACGGTCCTTCTACCCGATTTGCACACTTCACTCCCATTGGCTCTCACTACCCCCTTTTATTACACCCCTATAAATAAATACAAACACAAACACATTTTTATTTCATATCTCTCTAGCTACTCAAACCCAAACACTTTAATTCATCCAAAGAAATGGTAGGAAGACATTAGGAGGCAACATCAAAAAGTAACATTTACAGTTGTTTATAAATCTTTGAGTTCTACTAATAAATCATCAAGCTTGTATTTGGAACAATCATGGATTTTGGCCATGCAAGACGTGTGTGTTATGTGGTACGGCGATTATCTTATCATCATTGTTGAAATATGTGGTCTCGGAAATATAACATTAAGGTAGATCTAATTTATTTCTTGTTACATTTATCACTTTATTTACCTTCCCTTTCAGGTTAATTACATGTATTTTGTCATGGTTGAATTAGGTCCTTGTGATGATAACCCTTATAACTTGTCGCTTGTTACACAATTTTAAGAGGTGTACCAACTTATAACTAAATCTTGCACAATTTAGGGAAAAAAAATCACTATTTTGCTTAACAACTCAGAATGAAGTTATTGAAAGGGTGATGAACAAGCGAAAAAAACTTGTTTTCCTTGATGATTGGAATTTTAATTGGTCTTATATTGTGACATATGCTTATTTTCCAGTTGTGGAGCTGCAGATTGCTACCAAGCGGCACTCCACATACAACATGTTGTGCAACGCATCTTACCGAATGTTCGACCCACAGAAACATGCCTGGCCGAGATTGACCACTGCCAGAGTTCAGCTCAAACACACACCGGGGGGTTCAGATGCTGCCGATAGGGCAATAATGCTCGACATCTTTAGCTATGCGCGCGATTGCCGATCGCCGTCCTATATGATGATCATTTCGGGAGATGGTGATTTTATTCCAGCAATTCGTGCACTTCGTGAACTAGGCCACATGTTGTGAACCTAATATTAAGGAACTCCAGTAATTATGCTTTCAGGTGACATTTTTTGTGTACCAGAGTAGGTTTTCAACCAGGTGAATAAAGATTTTGAAACCCTCGATAACATGAGGCCCGATTATATTTGTTAACCCACATTGTATGATAATACATGACTGAGAAACCAAATTCATTTGTTTTAAACAAGAAAAATACATTCAAATTTAATAACCATATGGCAATCTTAAATTGCGAAGTTCGTATGTCTATTTTTTTCTTTATTAAAGATTGAATATATATACGTTTAGCAGTTTAGCCTATTAACACATTTTGTTATGAATCGGAGGACTTCCTAAATGATTTACCATATTTTAAAGGATAAGTTGATTTATAAGCAAACATTTTCTTGTGTTTAATACGGAGTACTATGCTATTTATGTTGGTCAACCACCAAGCCTGCAAGAAATAAAATCACTCTACTACTCTTTTTCCTCCATCTTCACCTTCACAAATACACACACAATAACAAACACAAATCTCATCATCAACCAAAAGATCTATTTCAATCCAACGGTCTTCCTACCCGATCCGCACACTTCACACCCATTGGCTCTCACCACCCCCTTTATACACCCCTATAAATAATAAAAACACAAACACCTTTTTATTTCATATCTCTCTAGCTACTCAAACTCAAACACTTTAATTCATCCAAAGAAATGGTAGGAAGACATTAGGAGAAAACATCATGAAGTAACATTTACAGTTGTTTATAAATCTTTGAGTTCTACTAATAAATCATCAAGCATGTATTTAGACCAACCGTGGATTTTGGCCATGTAAGACATGTGTGGCATGTGGTATGGCGATTATCTTATCATCATTGTTGAAATAGGTGGTCATGGAAATATAACATTAAGCTAGATCTAATTTATTTCTTATTACATTTATCACTTTATTTACATTCCCTTTCATGTTAATTACATGTAGTTTGGCATGATTGAATTCGGTCCTTGTGATGATAACCCTTGTAACTTGTCGCTTGTTACACATTTTTAAGAGGTGTGGCAACTTATAACTAAATGTTGCACAACTTTAGGGGTGGGGGGGGGGGG
>LBNU01034119.1:43392-61250 GCA_014162995.1 Artemisia annua | reverse complement strand
ATATATATATATATATATCATTAACATATATTTTGATGTAATTTTTCTTTATATTTTTATTCTACAGTTGACATCGCTGGTTAAATGGTTTTGAGTTTTGACATTCGTTAAAAGTAAAGGGTATCGTGGCTCAAATTCAAGCCAAATCTCATGTGGCATTCGATTTGGCGCCGCCAGAAGCCAAGCCACGACACCTCCCCGTCCCCGACGCCAATTTGGAAGCCATTCACTTGGCTTATGCCAAGTATTATTATTATTATTATTATTATTATTATTATTACTCCCTTCGTCCCATATTAAGTGTCCACTTTCATAATGCACAAAGTTTTAGGAGATTCCACTAATTAAACTCTCCACCAATCAAATATTAATTTTACCCACTAAAGTCTCATCCTATTGGTTGAAAGGTACAAGTGGACACTTAATTTGGGACATCAAAAGATTCCATTGTGGACACTTTTTTTTTGGAACGGCAATGATATTAAAAAGCCACAAGGCAAATATCATTGCCGTTCCATTGTGGACACTTAATATGGGACGGAGGGAGTATTATTTATCTATTTTTTCATAAATGGGTTTTGTGTGTTAATGTTGTGTTTTAATTGAGTATGATAAGTACTAAAAAAGTGGAAATGGCTTAAGTCATGAGAGAGGGATTATTTTGGTGTAAGAGTATTAAAAGTGAGATGTTGATGTGACGCTAAAGTGAAAAAATGGTTTGAGCCACGACACCCATTGCTTAAGATAGTATATCTAAGGTTTTACTCAACAAACACGAGCTTTGTTATATAGAAACATATTTGATATTAACTAAACGATTACAGCGAATAGAGATAACGGTGTAATTTTTTAACAGAATCTGATAATGTTAATTTACGTGTGCTTGTTTTTGTATATGTGTGTGTGGTTTAATGGTAATATATAGTCGTCTGTGTTTGCGTCATTTTTTTTCTTCTTTCAAATAAAGTATTACGACGACACTCAAGCAGATTATCAGTGGTTCTGATTTGATGTGTCGGTGGCAACTACAGTCTATGGGTTACAGTAAAACCTCTATAAATTAATAGTGTTGAAACCATGATAATTTATTAATTAAGTGAGATATTAGTATATCGATAAATTAATAATTTATTAATTTAAAGAGGTTTGCGTATGACCTTTAAATTTCAAGTCCAATATACTAGTTACAATGTATACAAGTTAGAGATGAAAATTAAATTAGAAAAACAAGTTCCAATTAACATTTTGAGAATTCACATTCACAAATAAATTGAATTTTCAAGTTCATTACTTTTGAATTAGTAAAAAGTTAGTTTTGTTAGGACAAGTTCTAATTACGTAGGGAGATGATTTGCACACTCTATTTTTTGATTGAGACACTCATATTTACAACGGGATAAAGCAGTATACATCCACAGTACAACAGTTTAATGCACATGATTGAGTGTCCCAATCAAAAAATAGTGTGTGCAAATCATTTCCAATTACGTATGACCTTAATTGAATTAATTGAATTTGTACCTATTCCAATTACGCATGGCCTTTATATATATATGGAATTTTTTTAGGAATTATTAATTTATAGTTTCGTTGGGACAAATATAGGGTTTCAAAAAAATTATTATCTTATTATTTTATCGATTGGAGTCCAAATTTGTACTAGTCTCAAGTTGGGACCGGACAAATTATTAATTTTATCGAGGTTATTAATTTATCGAGTATTAATTTATAGAGGTTTTACTGTATATAGTTTAGGGGAAGATGTAGGTGTGCTTATTATGTGCGTGTAATTCATTTTTTTTTTTTCTTTTTCTTTTAAAATCTCAATTACTTGGATCTTAAAATGGAATCGTTTAAGGTTTTACTAAGCAAATCTATAAATCATTTCTTAGCAAAGATAGCGTTTGAATTATTATTACATGTTTCATTATAGATCGTGTAGCTTGACTTTGAAAATATATTCACAATGATTTTATAAATCATACTTTTAAGTATTGTATGTTTTTTTGGTTTTGTTGACTCCTATATTTTCTACATTCAATGTATTTCATGCCACGTATAATTTATAGATAATAATTTAATACCCGTGAAAAGAAACGACAACAAATATTTTACTATTTTTTTTTGGCTTTTTTTCTAGGTTTCGTCATAGAATAATTCCCGTGATGGTGATGTGAAAGAAAAAGAAAAATGATGTATTAAGGGAGAGTGAAGAAAGTTTGTGATTTAATTATAATTAATAATATCAATAAATAATATATTGTATTACTTTTTATAAATAATGTGTTTTGATTAATGCAGTTTTCTCATTTTGTAAGGTTTTTAAATAAAAGTGTTTATGTTTTGTAAGTGATAAAGACATAGACATATCTATTTTAATGCCTACATATTATGAATTTTAATTTTTAATAATAAAGCATATATGTACAAGCACGCGGTTTATATATTAATCAAATTTAGTATGACATCAACATATATTTTTGCTATGTTGGCTATTTTATGAAAAAATATTAATAAAACAAAATCTTTTTTAGGACGTCATTACTTAAACTCTATAAATAAGAGATTGTCAATTGTCACCACTATAAATTGCTAATGGTGACGCCATGCGAATAGTCCAATTTAATTAGCATCCTACAAACGACATTTTTTGTGGGGTGCTTGTGCTTTTCGAAGAAAAGTGAGTGTGAAATCGACAATTTTGTATTGTTTATTGGACGTGTCTTCTTATTAAAGCGCCAATAATTATTTCAAGAACTTCCCATTCAATTATTAGCAGGAAGATACTTCTCCATCAGCGAATGTTGGACAGTATTAATTCAATCTTATATAACAGCGCTTTGTGCAACTAGACCAACCCATAACTACTCAAATGAACGATAGCACCTTAGACGGCATGTAATGGTGGGTGGTGCACCACCGGTGGTGACTACCACCACCAGTGGCGGACCCAGGATTTTTCAAGGCGGGGGGCAAAAAAAATTTTTTTGATAAAATTCGTGATGCACTTTAATAAAAAGGTCATAATTTTTTTTTTCTAACACTAAAACTAAGGTTTTTTACATTTTTGGCTTCAAGGTGGGAGGCAATTTGAATTTTTAGAGAGGTGCACTTTAATAAAATGGTCCCAAAAAAATTTTTTTTACACTAAAATCTGAACTTTTTCGGCGAGTCGTGGAGGGCACCGCCCCCCCAAAGTTAATACTTGGGTCCGCCCCTGACCACCACGCGTTGTCCACATTACCCCCTCCTCAACCACGGCCAACCCCAAAAATTTGCACTTGGTGCAGACCACCTTTGGTGTTGCACTCTTTGTATTTATTTATTTTTGGTGTGTTTGTATACAGAGCCATATATATATGAGGGTGTGTGAGGCATACAATGGCACAGGGCATCCAAATTTGAGGAACCTCGGCTCAAATCTCAAAATGTAAACTTCCAGTATACTGGGGGAGTCAAAATATACTTTCGATAAAAAATGGGTTAACGATATATGATTTAATGTTTTGTATATTTGTAAAAATTGATGCTATATTGCTATGAGATACATTTGACAGTCATATTCAATTACGACATAAATTTTTGCACATGGCCTTCGAAATCTCAGCTACGGCACCGAATGTATAAAACGAAGTATTTTTATGTGTTTGGTTTGGTGGTGACCACTACACCTGTTTGATAGTGGGTTTAATGATGTGTCCTTGACGTGGAGTGATTAGTTTGATGAACATTACGCCCAATTTTATTAAGAGTTTTAGAGTAAGTCCAATTTAAAGACAGAATGTATAATTATATTCAATATTTAATCCACAATTCTTATTTATCAAACATGGTGTTACTCGAAATCATGTTGGCCATGAACTTTAAACATATTTTCTTTATACCATTGATAAACCTACTATATGAAAACTTAGTAACAAATCACATTGAAGAGACACGTGAACGATTTGTTAAGTTTGATAGTATACTTATAAAAATTAACCAGACATGGGATTACCATGGAGAGAGGCATGGTTGAAAAAGTTGTCACTCCCGGTGATTTTTCGACAAAAGGTGAGCACGAAACCGATGGCATAGATGTTTCTCATCTTCCCGCTCAAACCTACAAAACAGAAATTTTGAATTTTGAATCAAGAGTTGGCATTCCCTACACACAAAAGGATGAGCCGGTTGTACATGCTACAGAAGAGCATGAGATGTCACCATCTAACATTAGGGAAAAGGAAATGTATCCATCTAATTATTGGGGAAGGAGTTGAGAACATTAAACCAAGGCCATGGGATTCAGATTTTAAAAAAATAGTAGCAATGTAGCATATTCTAAAACGCTTCGTCCAAACATGTCCATTGAACAGATACGTGAAGGATTTGTTAAGTTTCAATCACAAAATTATTTGAGTCCATCTCAAATAAGCAGCACAAAAACGTTGGACCCAGATTCTCTTGAAGGTAGAATGCATCAATTTGAAAAGGTGGCTCCGATAAAAAGGAAAAAGATGAGGACTTTGAACCATTTCGAGCATGTTTAATTTTTATTTTTATTTTTTTGCAAGAAATCGGTGAAAGGGAAAAAAATACCTCTCCAAAATTACGAGAAAAAATACCTTTCCAAAACTAAGATCAACCAAAGCGTTCAAATTGCTACGTAAAGTAGCGTGTTAATTTGTTTGTTTATGGAGTCGTGGCTTGTTTGTGTATTTTCCAGTCGTGTTTGGTCTTTCAAGCTTGAATCTTTTGGTTTGGCCTGTTTTTAGGTGTTGGTTCTTTATTTTAGTCGTGTGAGGTGGTTGTTTTCGGATGTATCTTTATTAAACTATACAAAAATTGTCGTTCAAAATAAAATAAAATTAACAAAATGACAACTATATTTATACTGTTGACAGACCCAAATATCCTTTCGTTAGCAATTAATTAGTGATTACTCTTTGAGCCTTGAACGAGAGTTGTGGTCTAGTAGTGTTCATGTCTTCATGAATTATGGTTTCGTTGTGCAATATAAGTTTGTTGTTATCACCCATCGATATGAGAACGTATATGATTAATTGTTTGGTACTTTGGTCATACATATGCGCGGCACCAGTAGAGAAAATCCAGCATATAATTTTGAGACATTGAATTGACATGATGCTCCTTGCGAGTAAGGTAAATCATTGTAGCGCTACAACATGTCTTTGTAAGTGATACCGGTGAGAAGTATGATCTCATATAAATGAACCTAACTTTTGTTATAAATTGTAACTATTTTTGTTTGACGATATATATGCGTAATTATCTGTGACGACTAGTACAAGGGTTATGCATGTATCCGTATTTTCCTTAGGCCAAAACACATATTAGTACCTCAAACTTGGCACACTGGATCATCTAGTACCATGAACTTTTAAGGGTGCAAAATGTTACCCTAAATTTGACAAAATAAAATTTCTACTACCCAAATAATAAACTGAATAATTAATTGTTTTTTTTTGTTTTTTTTTTTTTTTTTTTTTTTTTTTTTTTTTTTTTTTTTTTTTTTTTTTTTTTTTTAATAATATTTATTGCAAAATTTTAGCTAGGTTAATATATTTTTTTCTAAAATTTAATTATTTTTCATTTTTTAAAAATTAATAGAGTAGTATTTAGTTTGTTAATTTAGAATATAAAAAATATATATGTAGCATCTATTTGTAAGATATTTCTGACGCACTACTCTTACTTATTTATTTTATATTATATTATTAAATGTTTGTTTCAAATAACTTTTAGATCAATTTATAACTAACTATATTGAAGTTTTTGTAATTTTCAATTTAAGATATACATATAAAGAAATAAATAGTCAATAATTAACTCTCTAAATTATTTGAAACAAACACTTAAGTATATTAAAAGGATATCTATATATCAAAAATAGTGCGGTAAATTCACTTTCTAAAACTATTATTTAAGATATATTTTGTTCTCAATAAAATAATATTGTATTAATTAAAAGAAAAATGAAATAAATTATTTTTTTTTAAAAAAATATGAATATATCTCAAATTTAACTATAAATCATTTATATCACATTAGTCTTTATTAAATTCATTTTTTTAGAATAAATAAAAATAATAATAAATTGAGTTAATTTAGTATAGGGTAGTAATAATTTCAATTTGCCAAGTTTGGGGTATTATTCTGCACCCTTAACAGTTCAAGGTACTAAATGATCCAGTTTGCCAAGTTCGAGGTGCTAATATGTGTTTTGGCCTTTTGGTTATATTACTGCAATCTCTTGCTTTATATAGTGTAGTGATTGTTCTATTGCATCCAAACATAATCTTTTGATGGTAATATTTCGGCATTTCATAACACTCTTACGTATGTGTACCTCCTATAGCTTAAAAGTGAATCGAAAGTGAACAAAAAGCGAGATAAAAAGGGCACCGTTAGGAGTAGGAACCCTCTTTATCCATAAAGGTTTACTTGACGATGGTGTGATTTTGCAACGAGCCAACTATCTTAAAGTGAATGCTTCTATGCAGCCTTTGTGTTTTGTACTTGCACTGAATGAAAACTACACCACATTAAACCACAAGACTCACAATGAAGAAACATGGCAGTGAAAACTGTAAGCAACAACGAAGACAACGTACAATAGAATAGAGGAGAAGGAAAAAGTAAATTCATATTTATTTAGTGTTCATAAGATGAGAAGCTTTGATAAAAAAATTGAGAAACTTGATTTGGTCCTATTTGATAACCAAGAGAGTAATCAAGCCTCTTTTCATCGAAAATGTGTTGAGAAGACTGGCTACTGAAGTCCTTAAACAGGACTAGTTAACACACAATGACTCGAAACAATGGACAGTTATAAACTAGATCGTTAATATATTGCCTCTGGTCCAATCTGATAGTCACAATAATAAAACTCTAGGTTTTACAAATTTAATGATCTATTTGGATAAATAAAGAAAACAAATAATCATGTCTTGTCTAAAGTTCTCAAATGAAGGCTAATAGTTTTATAAGATTTGAGCCATTATGCTTACAAATTTAGCCTCGTGTGGCCCATAATTAATTTGGGCCCAAAGTCAAATCCTATTTAGGCCATTTGGTTATGAAGCCAATTATGCATACAAGGTGAGCCTGATGTAACCCATGATCATATTTGCCATTGTTAGCAGTATTTAGTATTGAGCAATGCTAGATCCATAAAAACTTTACAAACATATATCCATAAAATGAATTGTCTAAGTGTAGTCATCCAATCATATTGCATAATAATTTCTTTCTCTTAGTTTTTACCCTTCACATCTAGTTGACAACTCATTATGTGGATATAATTTTGTAAAGTTTTTGTGGATCTAGCATTGCTCTTTTGTATCTACAGTGTCTTATTAAGATTTGAGACACCATCTCGCCAATCATTTTTTCATCAAAAAAAAAAAAAAAAAAAAAAAAAAAACTTATTTTTCATCTTTTTCTTTTTAAAATAAAATATCTTACAAACAATAAATTTTCAAGCTACGAAAAATACACCATTGCGGGTAGTTTTTTTTCCCCCTTATCTTTCAGTATACGGGTACTCCTATATACTTTCGATAAATTTTCTTTTGAGCTTTATTTTTTAGTGTTGAAATTTTCGCCCAGAAAAATCACATGTGATTTGTTATTTTAAAAATCACGTGTAATTTGTAAGAGATCTCATATATTTTTTATTTATCTTTCAGTAGAGAGACACTTCTATATACTTTCGATATTTTTTCGAACTATATTTTTAGTGTTGAATTTTTCGCCAAGAAAAAATCATATGTGATTTGTAAAATCACTTGTAATTTGTTATTTTAAAAATCATGTGATGAATTGTAAGATCACATATTTTTTATTTTAAAAATCGTATGTGATTTCATAAATCACATATGATTTCTGAAATAACAAATCAACTATGACTTTACGAATCACGTATGATTATTGTGGACGGATATTTCAACACTAAATAAACTCGCAAACAAGTTCATAAGAGTATATAGAAGTGCCCCTCTATAGAAAAATGATTTAATTACCATCGCGATTGTAGAATTTGTTTCGCGTAACATTTAACGGTTTGTGAGATGTTTATTTTTTTTAAAAGAATGATGAAAGTGAGTTTTTTTGATTTGTTGAAAAAATGAGTGGTTATGATTTGTTCATTTGATCTTTAGGCTAGGGTAATACTCAAGCGACCTTCATCTCCCCTTCCACCTAAGCTTTCTCTCTCCTAGACTACTTCATGGCCAACTTGGTGTAACAAGGTGACACACACCAAGTATTGATGGTGAAAGTGGGGGGCTCGGAGAGGTGAGGCCGGGGGGGTGGTGGAGTTAGGGGTGGGAAGAGGGTTTATTCTCGCGTGATATTAGTAATGGTCGGAATGATGGAATTAGAGGGGTCTTTGGTATAGATTTTGGTTCTTCTTTTAACGGGAGAGGTGGGGGATGGCTAGTGCACATTAGGTTTTGGTTTGTAGATGGTATTGGAGACTAAATTATGCTTATAAATTTCCTAGGCTTTATCATTTGGATGATGGGAGAAAAAGAGGTTATTGGTGGTGAGGATAAAGGGAGATGGGTAAAACAATGGAGTGGCGTTGGGAGGGGATTAGGTTTAAAGTATTAGGGGAGTTTTTTAGGAGTTTTGAAGATTTAAAGACTGTTTTTACAAGAGTGTTGTGCTTTGTAATTAATTGTAGACGATCATGTTGGAAGGGATGCCTTAAGATGATGATGGTAATCAACTCGTGGAAAGAGCAACAAAAGATGGTCGAAGGGAGAAGGATATTGAGGAGGGAGAACCACGGTCAAGCAACTTTGTGGAATAAATGGGGTACCTAATAAGATCAACATATTCAGTTGGAGGGCTTTGAAATGAAGACTACCGGTACGTGAAGAACTTGATAGAAAAGAGGAATAGATATGGACTCTTTTTGTAATCATAGTATTACTTGTGCAATTTGGCTTTGAGCGTTTAGGAAGGATCAGATAGATCGGTGGAAGGTTTTGAAATATCAAACTTCTCCTCCATTGTATGAATTTTTTCGTCTTAATGGGAACGAAAACTAGTCCTGAGTCATTCCACCTAGCTTATGGCAAGCCGGGGGTATTTGGACTTCGGGATGCTACATTTGGAATGAAAGGAATTCCGAGGAGTGTTTAAAAAGAAGCTTTAATAAAAAATTATTCAGATATTTAACTTGAAGGCTAGAATGGATAGTAAAAAGATAAGAAAAAAAGAAAAGTCTGATGAATTGGGTAATTTGGATTTTTCGATCCAGATAAAGTCGGCTTCAACTGTACTTGATGCTGGTCATAACTGTTGGCAGCGGCGGTGTGTTGATTTCGTTTTATACGATGGCGTTTGTGTTATATTAGTTTGATATGTGCTCATACAACTGCCGTGTTTGTTAGTGCCACTTCGAAATCAATAGACATGCCAGTTTTCTGCCATTTGCTAGGGATCGTCTTTAATGTTGTGGGGGCCTGCTTTGATTTATTTCATTTGGGTGAAATAAAGCTATTACGTCGTTTGTTGTCTGTGTATTATGCATTCTATGGATGTGTGCGCCGTGGGTTTGTTTGTGTTTGTTTGCTTAGAAATTCTCCACGTTTTTTTTCTGTTACACGTAATGTCGACTAAAGCTCAAACAGTCGTTCACTAGTAAAGTCTACCTAAAGTCAACTACAAACTCGACGCATTGGTGGTTAGTTCTTCAATATGCCGTACCAGTGTACTTTCTTCAAGATCAGTGTGGGAAAATTTTGCATGTCTAAAGGCACATACTGCTGAAGGCTCTACGAAATAAGTTTGCTTTCTATCCAATATCCGCTACGTTTGGTTGTTAAGTTTCGAGGGGCAGTTTGGAGTATTCATTTTGCTCCAACTGCGGGGGGCGTTTATTAGTTTATATAAGAGTTTTTTTTTTTTTTTTTTTTTTTTTTTTTTTTTTTTTTTTTACGGCAGATTTATATAAGAGTTAGAATTATATTATTATTTGTATTAGATTAAGATTGATATAAGTTCAAGTGTTAGGCTACAAAAATTGAGATATATGTATTCTCTTATTATTCAATTAATCAATATCATTCCATTTACTGTAAAATTGACCATTTCGATCTATTCAATTTTGTTCTTCCTAAATCTTCAATAAACTGAAATGAGGTTTTGTTTCATTACTAGACGATTAACCGAGCATAGTAACGAGATTTTATAAAGGCAAATAGTTATAGTGATATTTAGGCACACTATACTAACCTCAACATTAACATTTTCTTGATCATTCATTTCCATTTCCATCAAATTAACTACTAAGTGTATGATATTTATATATTAGAGAGTAGTATGATTTTTTGAAAACTATTATTAATTAAGTTTGTGCTAACTTGCTATTTATAATAAGAGGTACAATATGTAAAAAACATTACTCAAAAATTAAAAACTTTTAAAAAATTAAGAGATGTGATGCATACTTTAAGATAAAAAGATCTCTCTTGTGTTAAGATTAAATTGTTCATAAGTATTTGACTCGAATATGCTATAACTATAACGGGAGAAAAGAACTTTGTTTAACAAGTTACCTCATCGTGTAAGTGAACTGGAGCTCACTAATGAAACGGATTCCTTGTTTTTAGTACCTCGTTAGTTATCTTATCTCGTTCGAATGAATTGACATGTCAAATGAAGAAGTTAATCTCCCTAAAGTATCTTAACAATCTTAAGTTTTTTCACATAAAAACCAAATTTTGTAGCCGTCTAGCTACTCGATTTTGACGTAATATAAACATTTTATCTTAACGATTCAGATTTTACATCGTAGATCGAAATTAAACAATTGAGAGGCATGGACATCATATATTCACATGAATATTGAATGATTTCCTTTTCAATCACATATAAATTTATTATTATTATTATTATTATTATTATTTTTTTTTTTTTTTTTTTTTTTTTTTTTTTAATATTTATGTCTTGATAAAGTTTGAGAAATGAATAATTTATGGTGTTTTTTTACTTAACAATAAAATGTGCAAAAGACTATCAAATATAACACCAAAACATCCGCATGCAAGTTACAAGTTACAACCCACATGATGTGCCCATGAGTTAGGATCAAATGAGAAGAAAAACTAAAATGAGAAGGATGAGAAGAAACCACAACCACACATTTGAGATGCACCTATAAAAATAGATGCATCTCCCCTTAAATTTCTCCCTCTTATTTGAATTGTGTGGTTGGAAACTTTTCTCACTCTTCTCATTTTATTTTTTCTTCTTACTAGATCTATTCCCTGTGCCCATTCCTTCTTTATTTTTCGAGAGCAATAACTTTTCTTTTTCCTTTTAGGAAAAGAATAATTATTAGAAATGCTACCTAGTATCGTTTTTGCTTCTCTAAAATCTAGATCCTAAGTTCAAATTGAGATCATAAGATGCTTTTAAATGCCTTATACAGATGTTCTAATGCAATTTAGGTTTACATATATGTAAAACTTAGGAAAATTAAAAATCAACATTACACCGATAATTTCATTGGTTAGGAGATGAACTTTTACAACTCAATATTAGTCAAACTTGGGAGTTAAAAGCCATTTCCATCAGCTAAAAATTAATAATACTACACGGGTAAATGGACGAGGCTTCCCCGTTTAAGTGATCAGGGAGGGCGAATTTTTTTAACTTTCTCATCAGGTTAATCTTGAGACCGTTTCTGATTCTTCTCCCGCAATCTCTAAATATACATAACTAGCAAGGTTTAAACCCTTTTAACCCCTTGTGAGAAAACCAATGACTTTACCAGTAAACAATTTGGTAGTGGTTTAACTAAAACTCAATTATAATCAAGATAAAGTTCATTTTATTAATATGAAATTTAGTGTCTAACAAACATTTTAGAAAGTCTAAGTATTCGTAACACCTCATTCATTTACTCGTTTAAAACTATAATCGTAAGCACATTTTGCAAGAGTGGATTGGCAAGAGGCTGTCCTTACAAGTGACGATCATACCATCGACTTTATTAATTAATTTTGTTAGGTTGGATATGGTCATGATACACATGAAAAGTGTTACGTGTGATATTTCTGGTTATGCTTTAGAGGCTCTCTCATTAAGTAACGATAGTAACAACTAACATGGCTTGTCATGAGAACCAAAAAGCTACCAGTCTCATCTTCCATTTACTTTTTCTTTTTGAACAAATCTTCCATTTACTTTGAAGGAACTAAGAGAAAGGAAAATAGACAAATATAACAAAAGTTCATATATACAGTATACATTTGGGACTAGGCCTCATTTTTTATAAGTCCAATATTTAAGCCTAATTAGAGTATTATATTTGAGATTGGGTTATAGTTTAAACAAGATATTTGGGTCGGTCATGACTTGTGAGACTTGTAAAAACAATATAAAAAAACATGTATACCGACCCATGCATGTAAGCTGCATGCATTATGGAGAAAAGTTAAAAGTTGAATATACTATAGTGTGAAACCTTCTAATCCAAAGTTATCCTACTATTCTTTACTTGTACAACTATCATATCTAAAGCTAAACCGTAACTTTTTTGTTGATGTATTGCTTTCGCTAAACGAAAAAAGAAAAGAAAAAGAAAACTCTATCAAGAATGTTACAAAACTAAAATTTACAGATTAAAAATTGTATAATGCACACATAAGAAGGAGAAAACTAAAATTTGCAACGATCAAAATCAAATCAACTTGTTGATCACAGCAAATTTTAAAAGGCACATATATAACGGTAAATGAAAAATCTAGTGTGTTAGCACAATATACACCCGATTAAAGAAACCTTTTAAACTTGTTTTTGGAGCATAACTGGTCTCAAGTCATCATAACTATTTACAAAATGTACATGTTCTTTGTTTTCAGTTTCGTACTTTGACAGTTCGTAAATGTGGTTGATCTCATGCTTTTGAAAAGTATCTCACAAAGATCTTATCAACAGATTAGTCTTGATGAAACAGTGTTTAACCAAATCAGATTTTGCGTTGCTATAATATTTCTAAGGGATTTTAAGTTGAATAGGGTAAGGAACTTTTGATTGAAAATGGGTTAGGCATCGAATCGAATTCGGAAGCTTTCTTATCATCATGTGCACTTTCCTAAGTTAGTGGCTCCTAAAGGTGGAACCTTAGTTGTGTTATGACCAATAATTTATGGGATGAGATTGGTTATTTATACTCCTCAAATAAATTATGGCACCTCTTCCTTTTTTATTTTATTTTTGATTTTTATAAGTATTAACAGTCAAAAAACACGGAACATAAAACGATAAAAAAAAGTCTTATACTATCAACATAATTGTAAAAATGATGTAGAGAGGGGCCACTAAGAGCATGATACGGTTGAGCCATGGGTTGCACCATGGCCACCAGCCCAGTTTTCTCGACGGCGCACCACACCGTGGGTGGCGCCATGGCTGCTTGCGCCGTGGTGGCCAGCCCACGCGGTGGTGTTTTTTGTTGGTGGGTTTGTGTTTCTATGTTGTGTTTGTGTTTATATGTTGCTTTTTTTTTTTTTTTTTTTTTTTTTTTTTTTTTTTTTTTTTTTTTTTTTTTTTTTTTTTTTTTTTTTTTTTAATATAAATAATTAATTTACATTTTATATCATTGAAGTTTAATTTCATTGTCATCTTTATTTTAAATTTACCTTGTGGAGCATGTATACTACAGTAGGTTTTTATTTTTATGCAATTTTTTTTATTTTATGTAACGTGTGTTTTTTTTAATTAATGAATTTTATTTTAGTTAATATTGTGTATGTTTTATTTTATGTAAAAAAATGGACGACGTAAAGGAAGTAATGGAAATGCAACTGAGCAAAGTGAAGGCAACATTTCACAAGAGAATTCAAAGAGCAATGAAGTTGAAAACAAAAGTCAAAGTGAGAAGTCAACACCAAAAGTCAACTTTGTGATGATGACTACACAAAGGCCTGCTACACACAAACTCCTTCATAATGCTAAAGTTCAATGTAACACAATGTAAATAGTTAGTTAGAAATAGTTTCTAGAAGCTTTACAACACATTCTGTAGCTATAAATAGCATTGTAAATAACTCATTCACTTAATCAATCCAAAAATAGTTCAATAACTACTTTTCCCGCCTATTTTCAATTTCTCTCAATTCTGTTATAATTCCACCATGGTTAATCCACCATGAACCTCCATTGTTATACGGTATCAGAGCACTGATCCATCATAAGACCACCATCAAAACACTCACATTCCCTAATCATACAGTTCTTGATCAAAACCCAATTAATTCTGTTACAAATCACCAAAAATCTGTTATTTCTGTTACAATCACCATTTATTCTGTTACAACCTTCATCAATCTTGTTACAAATAAATCAAAAACACTATTTTTCAATCAAAAACACTATTTTACACAATCATTACATCATGACTACTAATGAAGCTCTAAATGGTGGATCACCTTCTCAACATGATCAGATCACTTCTGATCATCCATTGTTTCTGCTACAAACAGATCATCCTGGATTGGTGTTAATCTCAAAGAAGTTAACTGGTTCAGAAAATTATAGCTCTTGGAAAAGGTCAATGGTTATTGCTCTTAATGCAAAGAACAAAATGAAAATCATCAATGGAGAGTTCCCTGAACCAGGTATTAAATCATCACTAAGGGCTCTTTGGGAAAGGAACAATGATATGCTAATTTCTTGGATCTTTGATATGTGTAAAATCACATATCTTTTATTTACCAATTTAAGACCAAAAAGACCAAAAACGCTAACAAATGTCAAAGATATATGTGTTTTTGCGTTTCTGATTGTGCAGGTAAGGATATTGCAAAAACGGACTCGAATCACATCAAAACGATCAAAAACGAGCACGAGACGGAAAAGAGTTAACAAATTCAAAGCCGGGATCCTAAAGTTAAAGTTGAGCTCAGATTGTCCAAAGAAGTTCCTCAAGTTTGTAGAAAATACAAGATTGACCTTGAAGTGTAATTTGAAGAATTGGCAAGAATGGCCCCTGCATTTTCAAAGTTGACACATTTAGTCCTTCATAAATTTATTTGAAGAAAAGTCAACAAGGCTCCCTCATCTATTCAAGAATGGCAAAACAAGTCCCTTGAAGAAGTTTGAGAAAATTACCATTTCAGCCCTTGCAGTTTATCACTTTACATCTTTAGTCCTTGTAACTTTTATAAACTAAATTCATAAATCCAATCCTAAACCTATTTCACTAAACTTGCTGTTTCATTTCACCCTAACCCAATAACCTTTTCACAACCCAAAGGCCCAATCCTAATCCCTTGACCCGGTCCACAAAGAAAACAAATTATTATAAAAAAACTCATAAAACGCGCCATTCACCCTTTCCCCCAAATTTACCCTTTCCCAGATCTTATGAACCCTAAGTTTCCAACCCTTTCGATTGAACCCAAAGCAACCTCGTATTAAGGGCAATCAAGTCAATTAACCCATCCCTGACAAGGCCTGACAACATGGAATGACAGGTGGCTATCTCTGGTTGGCTTAAACGCGTCACAAAATCTAATCTGAAGGCTGTGATTGATGGAAATTGATCCAAGGACTAGCAAAGAAACACAGACGTGATCTTGGATTGCCAAGGTGGAATTCTAGCACCTTCTAAGAGAGGAATCCAATGCTGCTACGCTCCTCTCCTCCTCATCTATAAATAGGACGTATTTTTAGAGAGAATGTATGTAATTTTTTTAGAGTACTGTTATTCTGCCAATTTGTATTTTGATGTAATTTTGTATTTCAGATTCCTAATAAATAAAACTTTTCAGTTTAATCATTGATCTCCTAATTCTGTTTTGGCTTTTCATCTTTAGTTACTTGTTGAATTCTAATCTCATAAGCTCACAAAAGCTTATGAGACTGTTATAAAAGCTAGTTTCATTCACTTACTACTGTTTTCATTCATCATCAAAAATATAAAAAATAAGAGTAATAAATAATAATAAAAAATAGAAAAATGTATTTGTTTAAACAAAGCTCAGCTTACATTTAAGTTTTTACTAATGTCAATAAGCTCATAAAGTTTTTTAGCTTGTGTGAACTTGATCTGTTTCATTTTCCTCAAAATTCCACAAAAGTCCACAAAAAAAGTCAACTGTTCATGAGCTATGGTGATTGATGCTTTGGAAAGATAGATCAAGAGAGATATGGATGCTCTTGGCCTGTCTAAAGACAGGCTAGCATAGTGAACCTCCTCTATTGTAGCAGAGGAGGAAGTACTTTGTGAGTTGTTTTCTATTTTACCATTTCACTCAATTTTCATAGTGTAGATCTGCTTTTATTAGATAATCACTGTTTGATTGATAGTGTTTGATGTTGTTTAGACAGTTGTATTGATAAGTGTGATTTCTAGATCTTTACTATACTATTAAATTGTAGAATCTGTGTTTAGTAGGTTACTTGTTTAGTGATATTGGTGTAACTCAGCATTTAGTTGTCATTTTTGCTGAGCTACTGTTTCTTTCAGTTTGTTTGATATTATTTTAGTGAATTTTATGTGGTTGAGCTTACTAGATTCATTTCTATACAAGTTTGTGGAAACTGCATAGTTACTGTAGTATTGGTGATTGATCTGTGATTACTTGTTCAGCAGGTTATTAGTTGGATTTGATTGTTGAATTGGTTTCTAATTCTGTTTTAACATTAGATATGATCTTCATTCAGCTGGTTTTTAGTTTAGATATTGAAATGTTAGTGTTAATTGAAGATTTAAGGGGTGTTTGGATCATGAATGAGAACTGATCTGTTGTGGATCATTTGTTGAAATTACTGCACTAATAGTTCATTCTAGGGGTTATTAGGCTAGTTAGTACATTAAATTTAGCAGTTCCACATTAAAAGTCAAAATCTCTTCTAATTGCCTTTAAACTGTTAATTGTTGAATTTCATTAGTGCATAAGCTCAGTTGTAGTCTTGTAATTGTTGGATTTAGCATAATCTCATGTGATCTTATCTTGTAATAAGCCTTTCCAGTTAGTTTTGATCTACTTAATTTCATATTAGTCAAAGTGGCATAAACTCATAAAAGTCAAATAGTCCTTAATCTTTTTTCTGTCACAATTTTCTAAAGGAAATTATAGCTTAAGCTAGGTTTGTAAAAATAAATAAAAAATAAAAATAGCTTCTCTGCTAGGTGATTTGTTAGTATGCAAAACAGAAAAAAATTAAAAAATTCCTTTGATTAGCTTTTCAGTTAGCTTTTTGTTAACATTCATCTGGACTTGTTAACATTCATCAAAGAGTGTCTCACAGTCATCTGAACTAGGGTCCAATTAAAGTAGTAATTGAGAGTATTACATAGGGCTTTTGGTAATTTTTGATAGTTAGCTAGGTTGTAGACATTTTGCCCTCTTAATTTTTTACTTTAGAGATTATATGAACTGCTTATTTGGCCTGCTTTATAGGATCATTTACATGATTTGCTGATTTTCATTTTTAAGTACATTTGGTAGAATTGTCTTTAAATCCTGGTCTCAGTGTTTGTTTTGAGTTTCTATTAGTTGGTTTAAGCTTGCTTCTATGTCTTGTGCTTATTGGTTCAGATTTATGCTTGTATGCTCTAATTAAGTGCTTATTTTGATTGCTTTTACTGCTATTACTTGAATCTGAATACAGAAGGGTCTGGTTTTCATTTGAATGAGTTAATTTGAGTACTAGTAGCCTTCTACATCATTTTCCCTCAGTTTTGTTGCAAGTGCTTATTAATAAGCACTTGCAATAAGCTGAAATAAGCCCAAAAAGCATTTTTCCAACTTATTTTTCACTTTTCTTATTTTTCTCAGATTTCAAATATTATTTTAGAGTTTTCTTAAAAATTTCATATTTTTCTCATT
>LBNU01034119.1:8325-43193 GCA_014162995.1 Artemisia annua | reverse complement strand
GTGTATCTGTGTTTGCACATGTGAAAATGGAAAAGAAAATGGAGAAAAGGATCAAAGAAAAAGGTTAATCCAGTTTTTGATGGGGCTAGATGATAGCTATGCAAACATTAGAGGTCAAATTCTTCTCATGCAACCACTACCCACTGTTGTGAAAGCTTACAATATTGTTAGACAGGAAGAAAAACAAAGGGAAGGTTTGTTACCAAAGCCTACACTCAACACTGCATTTTCTACCTATTCACACAACCAAAAGTCAAACTACAACAATCAGAGGTCTTTCAACAACCAGAGGTCAAGTTACACTCAAGGTGAGTCTTCTACACAAGGTGAAAGGAGATATGCATATAGGAAAGGGGTTATCTGTGGTCACTGTGGAAAAGAGGGACATTCAAAGGAGCAGTGTTACAAACTTGTTGGTTACCCTGTGGGACACCCATTGCATGGAAAAGTACAACCAAAATCTTACAGACCACAAAACCAAGAGTACAAATCAAATAGGACAGTTAACATGGTTGTCAATCAAGATACTCCGCAATCTGCTCCTTCTGACAACACACAAACCACTCAACCAAACACCCCTTCAGACAACCACATGACTGCAAGAATGGATCAATTGCAAAACCAGCTAAACCAAGTTCTCATGATGATGCAGCAAACTCAAAAGGGCTCCTTCCATGGTATTTTCTCTTCTTTAAGTACTGGTATTCCTAAATTCATTGCATCTTTCATATCTACTCTTAAAAGCCTTTGGATAATTGATAGTGGGGCCACAGACCATATATGCACCAAACTCATGTTTATGATTGACATTCACCTATTCACAACACCTATTTATGTTACTCTACCCAATGGACATACAACAAAAGTCACCAAATATGGATCTGTAATGCTCAACCAACACATCACTCTCACCAATGTTTTATACATACCATCATTTTCTTACAACCTCATTTCAGTAAGCAAGTTAATCAAAGGTACTACCATATCACTTATCCTCACTGACTCATTTTGTGTATTTCAGGACCAGAACAATAGGATTGCTCATGGCACCCTTTGTAATGGTCTTTACCTGTTACCTCCACCAACCACTGAACCAACATCTCATCATCTACTCTCTGCAACCTCACAGACTACAACTTCATCACTATGGCATTCCAGGCTGGGACATTCATCCATTCCACTTCTGAAGCAAATAACTAGTCTTTCACCTCTTTTAAAATGTAATTCTACTTTCAAATGTGATGTATGCTTACTAGCAAAACAACAAGCTTTACCTTTTAGTGTCAGTACTTCTTATGCACAATCATTGTTTGAACTTGTTCATGTTGATGTTTGGGGACCTTACAAACATACCACAGTTAACAAATGCAAATACTTTCTCACACTTGTTGATGATCACTCAAGAGCTGTTTGGACATATCTCATTCCTAGCAAACATCATGCAATTTCACAGATAAAATCATTTCATTCTTATGTCCAAAATCATTTCAAAGTCAATATCAAAACAATCAGGAGTGATAATGGCACAGAATTTCTAAATTCAAACCTCAAAGAATTTTTCCAAACACATGGAATTGTCCATCAAACTTCATGTCCACACACACCTCAGCAAAATGCTAGAGTGGAAAGAAAGTACATACAACTACTTTAAATAGCAAGAGCACTCAAATTCCAAGCTAATTTTCCAATACACTTTTGGGGCTATTGTATTCTTGCTGCTTCTTACATCATAAACAGATTACCTAGCACTTCCATTTCCAACAAATCTCCATATGAAATCTTATACCAAACACCTCCTTCTTTGGATCACCTCAGAACAATAGGTTGCAGAGCTCATATTCACAATCACACAAATGACAAATTTGCTCCCAAATCCATCCCTGCCATTCTTGTTGGCTATCCACTTCATCAAAAGGGTTATCTCTTATATGACCCAGCAACTCACAAAATTCACACCAGCAGACATGTAACCTTTGATGAGTCTCAATTTCCTTTTCAAATCACCACTTCACAATCAACAACACACACACCCATCACTACAGATCCTACCACATTACCTACATTTCCTATTCCACCTACACCAACAACAGCACCTATCACATCACTATCTCCTAATACTCCTACAACTCCACTTTCACCAACACCTGAACATAATACAGAACCTCAAAATACACCTATCACAGAACCTATCACCACCTCACCACAAGTACCTATCACAGAACCTATCTCTAACTCACCACAAGAACCTATTACAGATCCCATCACCACATCTACATCATCTCCATCATCTGTATCAACATCAGAACCCACAGCATCACCTTCACCACCACCATTAAGAAAATCAACAAGAACCAAAACTGTCCCTACTAAGCTCAAAGATTTTCACCATCATATTCCCACTGTCAACAACACCTCCACTTACTCCAATCATCATTATACCAACTTCATTAATTATCTCAACATCCAGTCACCAAAACACAGACATTTAATTAACAACATCAGTAAATCCATTGAACCACACACATACAAACAGGCTTCCAAAGAACCTAGATGGAAAGATGCTATGAACTAAGAAATCCATGCTTTAGAGCAGAATGATACTTGGGAATTTGTTATCTTACCAGCTGGCAAAACACCTATTGGATGCAAATGGGTGTTTAGAATTAAGTTTCATGCAGATGGCACAATAGAGAGATTCAAAGCCAGACTAGTTGCTAAAGGATATACACAAAAGGAAGGGATTGACTACACTGAGACATTTGCTCCGGTAGCTAAAATGGTCACAGTCAGGGCACTTCTTGCATTTGCAGTTCAAAGAAATTGGCTCATTCAACAACTAGACATCAACAATGCCTTCCTTCATGGAGATTTAAATGAAGAAGTGTACATGACCATTCCTCAAGGCTATCCTAAATCCTTCCCACATGGCACATTATGCAAACTTAAGAAATCTCTCTATGGGCTCAAGCAAGCTAACAGGCAGTGGTTCACAAAACTTTCAACCTTCCTTCTACAACTCAACTTCAAACAAAGCTTTGCTGATACATCACTCTTCACTCTTACCAAGGATAACCATACAGTCATGCTACTCATATATGTGGATGATATTTTACTTGTGGGTGACCATCAACCTCTTCTGAATCACATCAAAGATCAATTGCATCAAACTTTCAGCATCAAAGACTTGGGCAATCTTAACTATTACTTGGGAATAGAATTTCTAAGGAATCAGTCAGGCCTTACAATGTCACAAAGGAAGTATGCATTGGATCTCTTACAACAAGCTGGTACAATCAATGTCAAACCCTCCATCATTCCTCTCAATCCTGTTATTTCTCTCAATGATACTGATGGGGAACCTCTAAGTGATCAGGATGCTTCTCAATATAGAACACTTGTTGGCAAACTAATCTACCTAACCATTACTAGGCCAGATCTTTCTTTTGCTGCACAGTTACTCAGTCAATTCTCCAAGCAACCTAGAACAACTCATATGAAAGCTTTACACAGAGTTCTACATTACATAAAACTGTGTCCAGGACAAGGGTTACACTTTCCTACAAGAAACTCACTCAAACTAGTAGCCTACTGTGACAGTGATTGGGCATCTTGTCCTATTACCAGAAGATCAGTTATTGGCTATGCCATTTTCTTAGGTTCTTGTCTAATATCCTGGATTTCTAAGAAGCAGAATGTGATTTCAAGATCTTCAACAGAAGCAGAGTATAGAGCTTTGGCTGATTGTACTTGTGAACTTTCCTGGCTCACTTGTCTCTTTCAGGATCTCTATTTACAAGTTCCTACTCCAATCCCTATCTTCTGTGACAATATCTCCTCTATTACACTTGCTTCTAACCCAGTACAGCATGCCAGAACTAAGCATATAGAGTTGGACTGTCACTTTGTAAGAGACAAGGTCAAGAACAAACAGATTCTACCCACCTACATTCCTACTAAACAACAAGCAGCAGACATCTTAACAAAAGGACTTCCAAAGGTACTACATTATCATTGTCTTTCCAAGTTTGGCATTTGTGATCCATTCACACTGCCAACTTGTGGGGGGGGGGGGGTAAAGGACATAATGGAAATGCAACTGAGCAAAGTGAAGGCAGCATTTCACAAGAGAATTCAAAGAGCAATGAAGTTGAAAACAAAAGTCAAAGTAAGAAGTCAACACCAAAAGTCAACTCTGTGATGATGACTACACAAAGGCATGCTACACACAAACTCCTTCATAATGCTAAAGTTCAATGTAACACAATGTAAATAGTTAGTTAGAAATAGTTTCTAGAAGCTTTACAACACATTCTGTAGCTATAAATAGCATTGTAAATAACTCATTCACTTAATCAATCCAAAAATAGTTCAATAACTACTTTTCCCGCCTATTTTCAATTTCTCTCAATTCTGTTATAATTCCACCATGGTTAATCCACCATGAACCTCCATTGTTATACGACGGCACCACATTTTCTGACGCTAAGGGTTACAACCAGAATGTGCTGCAATGGGATTTCTGATGCCATTGAGATTTTTGCTGACGTGGCAGCACTTTTTCTCCACGGCACGAGGATACCCAATGCTCTAAGGGTTGTACCAATGACTCCACCATTATTGAGAATTTGGGATTGTCTAACGAGTGACTTGGAGGCTGGGGCATTGGTTAAAATACATTTTATTAAACACAAACTTCTTTATATTACAAATTATATTAAATACACATTAATTGGACTTATAAATTATCATTTAGAATAATCCATATTTATACTTGTAATTGTTTTATTAGGTGAAAAGCTATAATTACAGAATAAAAAGCTTGAGACGTTATCTAAAAAAGAAAAATGAAAAAAGAAAAAGAAAATAAATGATATATCTTCTTACTAAACATTCTTATTTATCCTACTTTCAGGATCAAGATACGTTAAAAAACTTTGTTATATAAAATGAGAATCAGTGTGATACATCTTACATATGTCATGTTTTATTTGGGTACGGGGATGATTAGACATAAAGTGTAAGAGGATGTAGTAAGTTTAACTAAATCATATTTAGTAGACATATCTACACTATATATAAATAAAAAATGTTCAAACATGGTATATCCTTAAAATTTTTAAATACTTACAAAATTAAGTAATGTTTTCATACAAAAATACCTTTAACAATAAAACTCAACACATTCTATTAATTATTAATTACAATTTAACACACAAATTTTCTCTACTCTCACAAATAAATACACACACAAATTGACGATAATATACACTGTCACCGCTATGAACGGGTATCGTCTAGTGTTAGTGGAGGCTTTATAATGGAATCAAAATGAAATCCCGTAAGAAATCACAAGGAAAGGAAACGAAAGTAACATAAGAAATATTGTAACCCGTCACAAGGAAGCTCGTACGTAGAATGGTTTTGAGATCCGTTTCTAATAGCCCGTCACAAATTTCCTCGGAGATTTGTTGCAAATTTAGTGAAAAGATTCATTCAATTGTTGTTTGGATCTTTTGTAAAGGGTTTGCTAGAGAAAATTTCTGCGAAAATTACATATTACATCAAATTATTTTATCACCAAGCGATTCCTAGCATGATTTTCGTTAGGTTTTGTTTGTTTTTTGAAAGAAAATCTTATGATATTATTTAAAATTAGAGCATAAACATGTGCGAAGTAAGAAAAATAGTAGCAGAAATGTTAAATATAACCGTGCATCGACCTTGTATTGGTTTTAAGCATGTTCCTTATTAATGTTATTGGCAAAGGTTCTTTGATCACATGATTTACAATAAATCAAATTTATTTTAAAATTTTTGTTTAGTAAATGATATATAAGAATGTACCCGTGGAAACTTATGATATAAGTAAACTAATAAGTACTGCGATGAGTTTTCATTATGTATTAATATCAATTAATATTTTGTAAAAATTTTATTGTATGAAAGATTTAACTTGTTTACTGGACACCCGATCCTTTGCAAAGTGACNATTTTCTGTTTTTAAATGATAATACCATATAATTAAATTTTTCTGAAAAAAGCCCGTGCGTGCACGGGTATTATAACTAGTTCTATTAATTATTAATTACAATTTAACACACAAATTTTCTCTACTCTCACAAATAAATACACACACAAATTGACGATAATATACACTGTCACCGCTATGAACGGGTATCGTCTAGTGTTAATGGAGGCTTTATAATGGAATCAAAATGAAATCCCGTAAGAAATCACAAGGAAACGAAAGTAACATAAGAAATATTGTAACCCGTCACAAGGAAGCTCGTACGTAGAATGGTTTTGAGATCCGTTTCTAATAGCCCGTCACAAATTTCATCGGAGATTTGTTGCAAATTTAGTGAAAAGATTCATTCAATTGTGTTTGGATCTTTTGTAAAGGGTTTGCTAGAGAAAATTTATGGGAAAATTACATATTACGTCAAATTATTATTATTATTATTATTATTATTATTATTATTATTATTATTATTATGATTTTCGTTAGGATTTTATTATTATTATTATTATTATTATTATTATTATTATTATTATTATTATTATTATTATTATTATTATTATTATTTTATTTTTTTTTCCTGTTAGAAAGACCCCAACTAATGGCCTTTGTTCAGCAGTTGTTAGGTGCTTTTTTTGGTTTTTAAATTTAATTTGGAACAAAGTATACGTGTCGAGAAAATAAAATTAAAGTAAACGAATAACTTTAAATCTTGTGAAGGACACCATGAAGCAAAGGTAGTTGAAGAAAAGTTTCACGAGCTTTTACACCACTAAAAAGACAACCATCATTAAATCAAAAAGTCAACAAAAGTAAGGTGTTTTTGTATTAAATTTAACTAATGTATGAAATCCATGTAAAACGTATAATTCACGTAATTTCAACAAAAGTTTTTGATCGATGGCATGATCTATTTTGATACGTTTAACTTTAGACTATAACTATGATCTAATGAATGATTAGTAGACTTTAAAATTTATCTCAATTATTATTAGTTGTTAGTTGTTACAACTTACAAATAAATCAGTCAAACTGTTAATGAGTGAGTGACAACATTATTACGCAAGCTCGATTAAGTTGAAGCACGCTATGGGGTGTTTGACTAAGTTTTTCAATTGGGCTTATACTTATTTTACATAAGCACCTTACAACTTATATATATCATAAGCTCATAAGTTTTAGTTGAGTATTTTTATTAGCTTATGTTTAACAAGTTAAGAAGTTCAAGTATTTGGTTTATCTTAGATTGGTAAGATCAAAATGGACTTAAAATGAAAAATGTGATTGTCAAATCATGTATAATTAAAGATAAATTTGTAATTCGTAATAAAGTATGGTATATAAGCTCAACATTTTTTTAAAAAAAGCCATATTTTTTGGACTTATCAAAATCTCTTTGATAAGATCATATGCCAACTCATATAAGCTTAGTAAATACTTATTTAAGCTTATTTAACACATATAAGCTAATAAGCTTATAAACCCGCTATATAAGCTTAGACACACACATTTGTTTTTTTTTGAACGGCCAAATTTATAGAACAAAAGGAACCTCTAGCAAGAAGTTAGAAATTACAAAGGATAGTTTAACCAATCATTCCAACTATGAATCTTAGCACCTCTATACTTAATATAAGAAAAAGAAAACAAATGAATACAATCAAAAATATCACTTCTCCGCATGGATTGGGAATTGAATACGATATTGTTTCGATACCGCCAAAGAATCCAAAGCAACGTAGCAGAGATGACATACATGCGATCTCTTTTATCGTTCGAGACGGACCAATTGTTCAACCACTCGTACCAATCTGAAAACGAACCAAGCTGAGGCACAACCCCATCACACCAAACTCGAACACGATGCCACACCTCAACAGCCGTATCACATGAAAAAAAAGATGTGGTCATTTGATTCTACATTACTTGCGCAGATCGGACAAGCAATGTCTTGAATCTCCATGCCACGAAGAGAAAGGTTCAGGCGATGAGGAAAACGATCCAAAATCAAACGCCACATAAACACATTTACTTTACGTGGAAGCATTTTGTGCCACCTAGTATTTGGCGTCATGGATGGAAGATAACAATCATCAATGTGTCTCCTAGTAGAACCCACTGAAAATTTACCGTCTTCGGAAATCTCCCAAATGCACGAATCTGAAGAAGAGCCCACCAGCACATTACCAATCTCCAACAACAAGTTTGTAAATGACGGTGAATTCTGACCACCAAGAATCTGTCTACTCCAATCCCATGTCCACTCACCGTTACTTATACGATCACGAATAAGACAATCTTTATTATTCGCTAAACGAAACAATCTGTTGTACCGAGACTCCAACGAACTATCCCCTACCCAAACATCTTTCCAAAACCGAATCATCGATCCACATCCGACCTTGAACCGTAATGTTCCATGAGGAATAACATTACTCGAATGAAGATGGTTGATAGTACCTACAATCGTTTTATAGAACAAAAGGAACCTCTAGCAAGGAGCTAGAAATTACAAAGGATAGTTTAACCAATCATTCCAACTATGAATCTTAGCACCTCTATACTTAATAAAAGAAAAAGAAAACAAATGAATACAATCAAAAATATCACTTCTCCGCATGGATTGGGAATTGAATACGATATTGTTTCGATACCGCCAAAGAATCCAAAGCAACGTAGCAGAGATGACATACATGCGATCTCTTTTATCGTTCGAGACAGACCAATTGTTCAACCACTCGTACCAATCTGAAAACGAACCAAGCTGAGGCACAACCCCATCACACCAAACTCGAACACGATGCCACACCTCAACAGCCGTATCACATGAAAAAAAAGATGTGGTCATTTGATTCTACATCACCTGCGCAGATCGGACAAGCAATGTCTTGAATCTCCATGCCACGAAGAGAAAGGTTCAGGCGATGAGGAAGACGATCCAAAATCAAACGCCACATAAACACATTTACTTTACGTGGAAGCATTTTGTGCCACCTAGTATTTGGCGTCATGAATGGAAGATAACAATCATCAATGTGTCTCCTAGTAGAACCCACTGAAAATTTACCGTCTTCGGAAATCTCCCAAATGCACGAATCTGAAGAAGAGCCCACCAGCACATTACCAATCTCCAACAACAAGTTTGTAAATGACGTTGAATTCTGACCACCAAGAATCTGTCTACTCCAATCCCATGTCCACTCACCGTTTCTTATACGATCACGAATAAGACAATCTTTATTATTCACTAAACGAAACAATCTGTTGTACCGAGACTCCAACGAACTATCCCCTACCCAAACATCTTTCCAAAACCGGATCATCGATCCACATCCGACCTTGAACCGTAATGTTCCATGAGGAATAACATTACTCGAATGAAGATGGTTGATAGTACCTACAATCGTAGCCCATATACCTTTAATTTTACAGCCACTTTGATTGAAACCTGCATCTTCCCCCTGTATCAATTTGATCAATCTAACCCACAAAGCATTTGGATTTGTAACCAACCTCCATCGCCATTTTTGTAAGAGAGCAAGGTTAAAAGCTTCTAAACTTCCGATACCCAAACCTCCTTTATCATGAGATGCCAAAACATTAACCCATTTTAACCATGCGATTTTTTTAGAATATTGCTTGCCACCCTAGAAAAACAATCCCCGCATGCTTTCTAATTTATTAAGAATGGATTCAGGGGCCTTGAATATGGACATATAAAATATCCCGAGGCTACCTAAACTAGATTTAAGAAGGGTTAAGCGGCCTCCACTAGACAGTAAACTAACCTGCCAGGAAGAAAGTTTGGCCGGAAAAAGGTCAAGTAACTTGTTCCAATTAGCCGTATGATTCATGTTTGCACCTATTAGAAGTCCAAGGTAGACAAACGGAAAGACACCTGCTTCACAACCTGTTACATTTGCCATGCTATTCACCTCCTCCGATGAGACCCCAACTCCATAAACATTTGATTTATGTATATTTATTTTGAGGCCTGAAGCTAAGAAGAAAAGATGAAGAACACGAATAATATTATCCATATCAGGCCTACTCCAATCTGAGGTAATAACAACATCATCAGCGTAAAAAAGATGAGAAACTCAAACCTCAGACGAGCCAATCTGAAACCCACGAATGAAACCTGTTTGAACCGCCTCTTGCAACGCTAAATGCAACCCTTCCATAACAATAATAAATAGAAACGGAGACAACGGGTCGCCTTGTCTCAACCCGCGTTTAACCGAGAACTCAGAAGTTGAGCTTCCGTTCACTAAAACCGAAGTTCTAGCCGATTCCAAACAAGATTTAATCAACATACGCCACTTCACTCCAAAACCAAGGTTAAATAAGACGTGGTCAAGATATAACCAACTTACCGAATCGTAGGCTTTCTCGAAATCCACTTTAAAAATTAAAAGTTTATTCTTCCTTTTTTTTGGTACCAAGCAATCACTTCACTAAGAACGAGAGGGCCATTTGTATAACTCTTCAAAATTAAGTTTATCATAGTTCAAATAAAATATAGCTTATTTGGGGGATTGAAATGGTATTAATATTTAGGTTTTGCTAAATACAGATCTACAGACCATGTTAAAAATTAAATACACGCAAAAGTAGTGGTATGTTAAGTTGCTTTGAGTTAGTTATTTGTAGAAGTTGAGTATTATTTTATAATACAAACAATTATTGCATGTCATAATACTTTAATCATAGCACTTAAGGCTATGAATGATAAATTCTTGAATTTTATCAAGCTTCAGTTTTTAGTTTGCTTAATTGATGTTGCCTTTTTATACGGTTCTGTTGGGTTCATTCAGTACCCATGTGTCCTCAAATAAGGATTTGAATAGAAAATATCTTAAGTGTCGTATAACGTTAAATAACATTCAAGTCATTGAGTGAACAATCACTCAATGAGTTATCTTCAAGAAGCTCAGGACAAGTCTAAGAAGAAAGACTTTTCATTCAGTGAGGCGGAACTTAGTGAACGATACCTGAGACAAATAAGAAGGTGATGGGTTCAGAGAGTGATGATAATAACTCACTGAACCCCAAGTCTCCTCAACAACTATTAAGACTGAAGACTCAAGACTGAAGGAATGGCGGGACAAGGCGAGATAAGTTTGAAACATATAAGGGAGAGTTCTTATCAAGCAAATGTCAAATTTACCTGGAATGGCTAAAGACCAAAACCGTGTCATCGCTGCTATTCAGAAAGCAACATTGTCCTATACCCAAAGTAGAAGATTGTAACAGAGACAAAATACGTAAGTATTTTGTCCAAACTAGCTTAGGTCATCCCTTTTTCTTCAATAACGGTTGTAATACACTTGTATATAAATAGGTTCATAAGTAAGAGTAAAAGGTTGACAAGTTTGTACACTTAATACGTAGACATTCACAAACCCTTTTACTCCTCCAAATACAACTAAGTCTCTGAGGATAACTCAGTTGATTAGCATATTGTACTTAGCTTAGCTTAAGTTTAAAGAGGAGATTGCCATACTTGTCATTTCAATATCAAGTGTTATTCCGCAAATACTTGAGTATAATTCTTTGTTAATTGCAAATAGAATTAAATGTTGAAAAACTTTTGTGTCTATTTTACTCGTAGTTTACATTTATCTTTTATTAACAAAGTATTTCTTCACATTACTTAACCATGGAACGGGATCACGTTAACTTTTTAGTTAAGGTAATTGTGTAAAAGGAACAACATGTTCTTATATTGTTTTAGCCATACTTGTCGTTGCATCACAAAGGTTCGCCAAACCATCACATTAAGTCCAATTTTACTCTAAGATTATTTAATTTTGTTTAGCAACAGTTTGGCTTGACTTGTAACTTAATTGCTACTCATATTTTGATACTTTTTCGGCTTTTAAACAAATTGGTTTTCTTATACAAAAATACATTAAGGAATATTATTATAAAAGAAAACAAACATAAAACCAAATAACACATCACTACATATAAATCCATCCATAGGTTTTGTGGTCCAAGTAACTAGTCAGCACACAAACACCCCTTTTGTTAATTTGTACCCATACATAAATGTATACGACATGCATGTGTTTTATATATACACTCACCAATTTTCATCCTCTAATAATTCATCATCTTCATAATCATCATGAATTCTCTCTCACCTTCACCTATGAATTATGGAAGGCTCAATCCAAAATCACATCCCGAACCCGAGCCCGAATCAACATCAAACCAACATAATAATTCAAACCCGAAATCAAAATCAAAGCTAAAACTCTTATTTACGGTTGCTTTCATTCTCATTGTTGCGGCCGCAGTGTCAGTCACACTAGCAGTGACACTGCGACCCAAATCATCTGGTGGATCAGGTTCAGGGATCCACCGGCAACCAACAAAAGCCATTTCGCGAGTATGTAGCCGTACACTTTACCAAAACCTATGTGTCAACTCGTTAGTTGAGTTCCCGGGTTCACTCATCGCGTCAGAAAAAGAACTCGTGCACATTTCGGTTAATGTCACGCTCCAGCGCGTGGGTAAGGCATATGATACATCAACAGATATCAACAACCTAGCAATGGATACACGTGTACGGTCAGCTTATAATGATTGTCTTGAGCTTTTAGATGATTCAGTAGACCAGCTACAAAGCTCGTTAATGTCAGTTGCACCTAGTGCACTTTCAGAATCCAGCGCGTCAGGCGCTGGATCTCCTGATGACATTATTACGTGGCTTAGCGCGTCATTAACTAATCACGACACGTGCACCGAGGGATTGTCTGAGGCCGAAGACGGGGAAGTTAAGAATTTAATGAAAGACAAACTAAAAGACTTGTCCGAGCTAGTGAGTAATAGTTTGGCTATTTATTCGTCAGCTAATGATGATAACGAATTCGGAGATACCCCTATAGAAAATAAACGTCGTAGGTTGATGTCTGATAGTGAACAACCATCGGATTTTCCAAAATGGGTGGGTAAGAAGGAAAGGAGGTTAATGGACATGCCGGCATCAGCTATTCAAGCTGATGTCGTCGTGTCCAAAGACGGAAATGGCACTTGCAAGACGATCAAAGAGGCCATAAAATTGGCACCTCAAAAGAGTAGTCGACGTTTCATAATCTACGTCAGGGCTGGAAGGTAAATAAGATTTTACGTACTTTGTATATCCTCGTAAACAACTTTCTACTAACAGTAACAGCCTTTTTAAATTTGTCGGGTAAAAAGACAATAATACCATTGTCTGTTTTCTCGTACTTGAGGTAAAAGTCTACTCTTGTCTTTTTAAATAATATAGATGTAAGAAAATATAATGTTAGGTAAATGTATATTTTATGGGTTGATTTTTGACATTTTGTTTACTTCTAGATTATTTTTTACTTCTTGATATTTGACGTTTTGTTTACTTCTAGATAACACTGAGTCATCATAGTATATTGTTTTGTATTAAAATAAAAATAAAATAATATATTGGATTAGATTTAGTATGAGAAAATGGGTTGTAGCGCATGGTAACGTATCGTTATATATAATTAAATTAATAATCTAGTGGGTGTTACATCATATACATGCATTGTTTTCCTAAGCAATCATTCCCACTTTGAAGTCGTAATGGTAATAATATTGTTTATTAGTTGGGTATCTTTTTATTATATAGTCTTTTTCTGTGGTCACCTATTTTAGATTTCAACGTTGGAGACAATAGTAGTCATTAAATTACTTCTTAGTTTTCTTAAACGTCAAAAAGAAACTACTTCTTGTCAAAAATGCCATACTTAATAAAACACGACATGAGAAAGGTTTTTTAGTATATAAATTTTGGGATGTAACTTTTGTAGGTATGAAGAAAAAGATTTAAAGGTAGGAAGAAAGAAGATGAATTTAATGTTCATAGGAGATGGTAAGGGCAAAACGGTAATTACAGGAGGCATAAGCGTTGCAGCTGACCATGTGACCACATTCCACACCGCTTCTTTTGGTAATATATATTCCACTTCACCTCCAATACCTCACCACTCTTAACAAAATGCATGTCATTTCACATTGCCTACATTACATGTGCTTTTTGCATCATTTCACAATCATTTTTAGGTCATGTAATATTAGTTATATGTTATTTTATGAAAATGCAGCTGCCACCGGGGCCGGATTTATGGCACGTGACATGACTTTTGAGAATTATGCTGGACCGGAAAAACACCAAGCGGTTGCACTCAGAGTGGGTGCAGACAAGTCAGTGGTTTACCGGTGCAGCATAATTGGATATCAAGATACATTATATGTACATTCTCAACGTCAGTTTTACCGCGATTGTGACATTTATGGGACAGTTGATTTTATTTTTGGAAACGCCGCGGTTGTTATTCAAAATTGTAACATTTACGCTAGAAAGCCAATGGCACAACAAAAGATAACCATTACCGCGCAAAATAGAAAAGACCCTAATCAAAATACCGGGATATCAATTCACTCATGCAAACTCCTAGCTCAACCGGATCTTTTGGCATCAAATGGTAGTTTTCAAACGTTTCTAGGCCGACCGTGGAAACTGTACTCAAGAACCGTGTATTTGTTATCGTTCATGGGCGGCCACATTGACCCAAAGGGTTGGCTAGAATGGGATGGAACATTTGCACTCGACACATTATATTATGGCGAGTATATGAATTATGGGCCAGGTGGAGCTATTGGACGACGTGTTAAATGGCCTGGTTATCGAGTGATCACATCTGCTATAGAGGCAAGCCGGTTCACGGTGGCTAAGTTTATATTTGGATCGTCATGGTTGCCATCAACAGGAGTTGCTTTTGTGGCAGGCTTATCGGAGTAAGGTGTATATTTGTACATGCATTATTGGTACTATACACGTACGTTATAGTCATTGCTAATTGTTCTTGCCAAAATTAGAATAATCAAAGAAAGGTCGCACATGATATATAATTGGAAAGGTTAATTTTGCTACAAGAAGTTGTAACTAGCGTGTGGGACTATGGGGATGTCGATTATGAAAGCTGTACGTACCATTTATGAATTATAATAGTGTCGGTGGTGCCATTTATTTCATTTTTGTTTTCTTAATTAATTGAGGGAGTATCTTGTTTACATTTGGATTCGATAGGGTAATTCGGGTAATTTCAAGAGGAGTACTCAATGTAATCATTTTTATAAAACATGCTTATCAATTCATATACTGCTTAATTAATGATTGTGTTATATTAAATGGAAATCTAGAGGGACAATTTTAAAAGTTTGGGTGAATGGTATGATTATATTCCTTTTTATAGTTATATATACTGTAACAAATAGTTGATGGAATTCTAAAATGTTATTGAAATCATAAAGTTGGACTATATTGTTCTTTGCTTTTACAACACCACTGAATTTGTTACAATAGTGTCTCATATTACAATATATCTTGTACATTTCTTGTGTCCTAGGATCGTTTTTGAGATTTAAAGGCTTTCAGCGAAAATAAAATATGTGGTTCAATCTTATTTTTTTTTATTTTTTTTTTATTTTTTTTTTAACGGCAAATGATATATAAATATAAAACTAAACACTCTAGCAAGGAGCTAGAAAATTACAAAGGTTTTCTTAACCAATCATTCCAACATGACACTTTGGAACCTCTAAGTTTTAACCAAGAAAAAGAAAAAACACGGATATTATCGTAAATGTCACATTTCCTCATTGAATGAGAGTTAAATGTGATATTATTCCGAAACTTCCAAAGCATCCACAACACAGTAGCAACAATTACGAACATTCTTTCTTTGTTGCCATTTAGATTCCGCATATTATCGATCCAAGATAAGCAATCCAACGATCACCTATTTTTCTCATGTGAAGTAGCATCATCTGTGTGGAGATTGGTGCGGGTGTGGTGTGATATTCATATGCCATTGATGTATAATGTTTCAGTGAAAACTATTTATATAAAGTTTCATCTATAATATATTATTTTATAAAGTTGTTAGTTCCATTAACTATTTATTATGTAACTTAACTACGATCTCTATAGTAAGAGTACAAGGTGTGGGCTCGCCGTGCCTTCTCGTCATCCTACGTGGAGGAGGCTTTTGACTCGTTGAAGCTCGCCACCACAACACGAGGAGCTCGCCGTTGAGCATCTACTCGTGGCCACGACGAGTAAAAAATCTGACAAAAAGTCAGATAATGTGTACGTTGCATCTTTTTGATTTATTTAATCGTTATTATTTAGTTCCTTTCTAAACTTGTGTTTGCATTTTGCATTTTGCAGGTACAGTGTGTGTTTAGTGTGTGTTTTGCAGGTGAAGATTGAAGAAGAAGACCCAAGTATTTTTTTGTTGTTTTGGTCCTTGTGATTTTGTTTATTTGTAGTCTTGGTCCTTGTGGTTTTCTTATCAATATTTACAGTTTTGGTCCTTGTTTTTTNAATATTTTAATTTCAGTTATTTTAAATAAATTTAATTTGATTGAAAAATGAATAAAAAAATAAAGGTGTAAGTGGTGGGGCCCAAATGAAGAAGTTGAGTTTAGTGAGGAGGGGGTTAGTTGTGAAGAGGTGTTGGATGATGTGACACACGTGGAGCCCGAATGAAGAGATAAACCTTGTCATCCACACCTTGTGCTCTAAACTTTGGGGACTTTAAGCAGTCATCCACTTCACCCACCTTTATGGACGGCATGATTCAATCATATGATATTATGTTTTCGCCTACGATAAATGCATTTGAATCCGAACCGATTACTTATTCTTATGCAAAGTACGACCAAAGATTCGAAGTTAATATCATCAATAAAAGCCGTAAAAATACAACATCATAAAGTTTAAGGTCACAAAGTAGTGCTTAAGTCGTTGGGGACACCCTTTACTAAGTCATAACGACCATGAGTAGGATAAAGTACCTTCAATAGGAAGGTAAAGAGGAGCTGAAATTTTGTGCAATTAAGATTGCACACACTAGTGTTTGGTATGGCGTCCATTATTGGTGATTGAAAAAGACATGTACCCAACTACTAAACTTAGTGGTAAAAGTGAAAAAGGTTTTTTCATATGTTCCACTTTTCTTGTTTGCCAAGACAAATAAAGTGCACATAAATAAACAAGGCTAAGTAACAACGTGCATTGAACCATGATAAAGGTCGAACTAAAGCATTAGAGTGTGACTACGTTTTTCCCTTTGTTTTGCGTATTGCACATTTGTTATTGTTATATATTTGTTTCCATAATGTTAGTAATATAACGGGCTTATTTCAAGAGTGTATGACTGGGTTGGTGTTCAGAAAAATACCGTTGCTCTTGTTTAGTCCTGCGATTTTGTTCATAGTCGTCTTTGTGGCTCGTGCTGTTGTGGAGCCTTGGGATATGCAGTGTGAGATGTTTCCTAATCAAGTGGTTATAAGTTAAGTCAAGCGTGTGATATATTTGTACAAGAACAATTAGCAATGACTAATGTGTATAGTACCAATAATGCATGTACAAGAACAATAATGCATGTACAAAAAACTAATAAAGTAACTAAGAAAGCATTAAGGGCCGGTACATACCGAAACACTAGTGATGGATCAAATGAGAAACGAGTTAATTTGTGCTATAGTTGAGGCCGTACCATGTTTTCGATTTACAAAAGACATGATCACATTGCTAAGCGTCAAATCTCCAACACATGCACACCATATCTTCGGTATGTTACATACCATGTGTTTTAGATGTTTGTTGAATCCTGTACATTTAACAAATCATTATAAACATGAGCATTTAATGAGGTTTGGTTAGTTATGAGGAACTTGAATACATTTTATCTTTAACTTTGCTCTCAAAATATTAGTTTCTTAATGCTAATTTTGCATGAGTTTTTCGCTATATCAGAACTGAAACTTGGGTACACTAGTAGTTGATGATCAAGTATTGCAATTTTAACGTGTTAAGTTAAATCTTACATTTTAATTTAGTATCTAATTTAAAGGTATTGTCATATCAAAAAGGTGGTGCAATTAAAGCTTCAAAAATAACTGAAGCTTGAAAATAGGCTATAGTAAGACGGAAAAGGACTCATGTTTTGGTTACCAAAGTAATTAGTGTGTTTTTTTTACTCTCATGTATGCGGCTTAACAAATATTTCTGTGACCGTTTCGAACTTTTCCTTGATCATCTTATTAGTTGATAATTAGGCCCAAGCCCGGTTTATGAGTTTTGGGTATTAGAGTTTCACTATTATATATAGTGGTCAGTAATAAAGTTATACCTACCGTGTTTTATGTAGTCTAACATGGTATCAGCGGGTCTGATCCTCAGACCTAGGTGGCTATGTTGAGTCGCCTCACCCCTAGACCACCCCGTCAAACCCTAATTATTCAAAATAGCCGTCCCTTTTTCATACCATCCAAAAAAAAAAAAAAAAATTCCAAGCGTCACTTTCCATCATCAAAAGCAGCAGCCGGTATCATCTCCTCAAACAAACAAGAATGGTGAAAGAACGTCAAGGAGAACACTGCAGGTTGTACACAAGAGGAACAATCTTGGGATACAAGAGGTCAAAGTCAAACCATTATCCAAACACTTCATTGATCCGATTCATAATAGGAAAATGTTTGATGGACCTAATAAAGGGACCTAATCATGGACCTAATGCTTAAAATACTTGTACAGTGTAATGCTTAAAATACTTGTACAGTGAGAGGAACAATCTTGGGATACAAGAGGTCAAAGTCAAACCATTATCCAAACACTTCATTGATCCGATTCATAATAGGAAAATGTTTGATGGACCTAATAAAGGGACCTAATCATGGACCTAATGCTTAAAATACTTGTACAGTGTAATGCTTAAAATACTTGTACAGTGCATGCACTGTACAAGTATTTTAAGCATTAGGTCCATGATTAGGTCCCTTTATTATGTCCCTTTATCAATGCACTTTATAATACTGTTATCATATGGATGCTTATTGGATGAGAAGTCATGGGGATCGGTAGCTTTATTGTGTTATTAGTAATTGTTTTATTGGTAAAAATAAAAAAATAAAAAAAATTGTTTGTTTGTGTTTTTTAATGTCGAATTCAGGGTATCAATTTTCGAGACGACTTTTGTTGGTGTCGAATCTAGGGTATTAATTCCCGAGACGACTTTTGTTGGTGTCGCATCCAGGGTATAAATTCCCGAGACGACTTTTGTTGCTGTCGAATCCTGGGTATAAATTCCCGAGACGACTTTTGTTGCTGTCGAAGCCAGGGTATAAATTCCCGAGACGACTTTTATTTTGGTTTATTGTTTTATTTTGCTTTCTTAGTTTTCTTCTTCAGTCCGAGCTTTCGTGATTTCGCCGCTCGAATTGCGGGGGAGTATTAGTTGATAATTAGGCCCAAGCCCGGTTTGTGGGTTTTGGGTATTAGGGTTTCTCTATTATCATTGTTGCAAAAATCGTGAGTCAGTAGTGAGGCGGTCGACCACCCTGTAGCCTATAATCGGTCTAGGCAGGATTAATCGGTGATTAATCGGATTGACATTTCCTGCAAGTTTTGGGTATTTCTTGAGACTAAACTAAAGATCTTAACTGATTCTAAGCCTACTATGTCCCCAAACCTCAATAAAAGGCTCCAATTCTGATTATGAGGTCCATTGTATGTTATAAGTGAAATAAACAATCCTCAAATTAAGTAGAATACCTGAATTGATATTTTTTTAAAGTTGACCTAAGTTGACCGATTAAGACGATTTGGCCTATTTTTAACCGATTAGGCCGATTTTTGAACGATTTGGCCGATTTTTGACCGAGTAGGCCGATTTTTGACTGATTAGTGGCCGACTTTTGATAAGGCCGATTGTTTTGCCCGATTTGCAAAAATCAACAAGGTCCAAGGCCGATTACCTTGTAATCGCCGATTACAAGGCCGCCAAGGCCGATTTTTGCAACATTGGCTATTATATATAGTGGTCAATAATAAAGTTATACCTACGGGGTTTTATGTAGTCTAACACATCTCAATATTCATTCAGTTAGTTTTGAACTATGGTCTCTTGCGAGACTTTCAAAACACTAATTAAGTCTTACCTTGTTGTTCGAAAATAGACTAGTTTTGTGCGAGCGAAAAAATAAATAAATAAATAAATAAAAAATAAAAAAAAATAAAAAAATAAACCCCTTCAGTAAGAAGGTGAAATGTCGTAATATATAATGCATTGAAGATAACTTCAAACCAATCTAATCTTTTATATAATAAAACAAAACCCCAAGTGGGGACTTTTCCATTTCAAAAAAACTAAACCATACCTTATTTAGTAATAATATTATTTAAAAAAAAAGATTATTTTCTTATTAGGTAACATTTTATATGTATCCATAATACAAGTAGAAGATAAATACAAAAAATATAGATAAGAAGCAATTAACAATAGGATTAAAACTTTTAAATAATTATCTTTAATAATAAAAAAACTATAATTAAACATCATAAATCAAATAAAACAAAGATTAAATTATTTGTTTTTTAATAAATAAAAATATATGATTTAAAAAAAAATTTAAAAAAACCCGCGCGTGCACGGGTATTATAACTAGTTAATTATAACAATACTTTACGAATTTTCAAATTTCATTCCGATATTATATACGTGCTTACATGGCATGATCAGTTACCGACTAAGCAAGTAATTTTTATTTATTTAGCATTTTCTATTTTATTTTATGCTTTTTCACCTTCTTCCTTCTGAACCCAACTACTACTATCAATTTTTTTTCCAGTTAGGGATTTTATTTTTTCCAACGAACTAGTTTGTTTTTTCTTCCCGCGAGTCGATTGTTATAACCCATTTAGTGTCTATGCTCATAAACTTAGTAATTCAAACATAAATCCAATATCCAAAAACAAACACAAACCAAAAATTGATAAATTTTGTTAAAGAATCAGTTTTAAGAGCTGCATAAATTCATCCATTCTTGTTTTTTTTGGAATCTGTTCGTTGGTGGGGATTTGAACAAAAATATGAAATCTCAATAAATGATATTGTAAAAATTGTGGCTGTTGTTGAAATTCGATGTCGGAATGACTTTTGTTCCTTTGGAATTCAGTAATGAAATGATTTGGATTTGCTCTTGGCTTTTGAACAACCGGGTCTTTAGTAAAGCATTTGTTGTTTTTCATAGTGATGGATGTATTCGTTTTGTTAATTTGTTATGTTTTTGGTAAAGATATAGATTTTTGCTCTTTGTAAGGTTTTAAAAATGGCATGTTATTAGATTAGATCATTGGAAATAGTGGTCTGAAAAATGATAAAGTTTGTAGGGAATTCCTGTTAATTATTTGAGTTGATGTGTCATATATGAATATATGAAAAAGTACGTTGGTATTATATGAATTTTACTTTTTTTATTATTTTGTTTCTTCTTTAGGGCAAAGTTGATGGACACTAATGAGCTCGACCAAGATTGTATCCTACATTGACTGAAAACTATTCAAACTACGAGTTTTAATCAAGATGGTCGTATGTACACCCATTAAGACTGGTCATGGTCGAGCCCAATCACTTGAAGGTACATGGATCGTAATTCACTAATTTGTAATCAGTCTAACGAACTTGATATGTTTTGATATTTAAGCATAAGCTATAAATACCAAACGAGTTATTGAGTTATCATATTTTTGCGATGTGTTTCTTTAGACCCATTTTAAGGATATTAATACTCTTTTGTAGTTTTTTTGCATGTTTGTATATACACTGATCACGTAGCAAAAATGAGCCATTTTTTTGGGTAAAAGGGGATCACCATGGCAAATATATTACTCCAAAAAACATTTAAGTACAACGGATGAGAGTGAATCTCTCATCTCGGCCCGTTACATGGGCATGGGCATAAAACAACACCTATTGAGCAACAACAAAACACTACATAAGAAAGACATGCGAATCTTATGACCTACTAAAAACAAAATTACTTCCTACGACGACCTTGAGCCATTCTCCACACTTTTATTGGAATGCTATTCTAGTAAACTACCAATGTACAAAAATTTAGAGAGCACTTGTAAGTTCTAAAGTATGTAAAAGTAAAGATATGGAGCATGTAATGATTAGAAGTCGAACTGAATGTTACTCGCATTGTTTGCTTATAGTGGTGAGTAACTCTTGAGAACCATGTTTGATATAGTCTGTACCCCATTTTATGAGACAATAATGTAACGAGTCAAACTTGTATTGTATAAGTATTTACTAATACGTAGTATTTATGAAGGAAAAATGGGACCGCTTTTATTATTAAAAAATGTCAAATATGTAAACGGGTCGTTTTGTGTACCCATTAAAAAAAATTAAAATTGGGGTGTTTCAATACTCAAGTAGATTAGCTAGTTTCAATATTGCACGTTTTAGTGGCTGTATCACAATCAAGTTCATTAGCTATACTCTCAAGCCAGAATCAAAGTAAATAAGATCATATGCAAAACAAGATCTTAGGATATTTTAGTAGCTTTTTATGGATCGTTGTCTTTTACATGACTCTACTAGTTATGGACTTTCAGTATGGCTGGTGATCAGATCTCGTGGAAGAATTGCAAACTTGTTGATGTAAGGTAGTTTCTTGTTCCGCATACAAGGTCTCCTCATTCTCTTAAGCAGTTCCAAAATCGAACTAGAAGATGCAAGAAAGATATGCACAAATACGTCCACAACAAAAAGATACAAGATCAACCTATAACAATTTGATCAGTCACTAAAATAAAGACTACATGTAACTATGTAAGAAATGTGAGTAAGATTCAAAAAAGATATGCTCATAAGTCATATCATACTGCAAATCTCAAAAGAGTATCATTTTCCTTAAATGGCTGTCAGAAACAAAGATTCAACAAAAGTTTATCATTGTTTGTTTGATATTCAATGATTTTGCAGTGATCGACATTAAACACCCGGCCAAAGGCGAGTCTGAAACTTCACATCGTTCTTGCAAACTTTATTTTGTGCTAATAACCTATAAGGCTAATTCAAATGGCTAGGTGACCGAGTTGTGCCCACTAGCCCAACTAACCGAAAGCAACCGATCAAACACCCAACTTTTCATATGTTTTGATTGGATACCCAACCGAGTAAATGTGCACACCTCTCAATTTTTTTGAATGTCGGACCTTGTTTACAACAACAAAAATAATAATAATAAAATAAACCCTCACTTTTTCACTCTATAAAACCCACTATCTTCTTCATTTTCTCATACTTCTCTTCTCCACGTTGGAGTGAATAATTGGTTTGCATTCCATTAATTATCAAATACATTATACTAGATGAGTACCCGCGCATAACAACGAGATTTTATAGCGGCGTATAGTTTTAGTAATAGAAAAAATTTATTGGTTATAAACGAAAAATAATAAAAGTTTGAGGATTTGGGATTAAACATAATGTTTTGAAACCCGGTTCGACCCGGGGGTGGTTCAACCGGTTGAACCGTTCTCGAGAAATGGGTCAATTTAAACCGGGTCAACTCGACGGCTTGAGTAAAAAAAATGGGTCAAATTAAACTGGGGCAACCCGCCGGGTTAAAAGTGTCCCGGGTCAACCCGGTTTTCAATGTATATTAATAATTTCCTTTTGAAACATATATTTTCAATATATTCTTTTTTATTTTTAACTTTTCACTTTTCATCAAATACAATACATAGTCACCGTAAATTATTCTAGAACCCGTTAAACATGAGCTAAGCCCAAAAATATAACAGATAACGCATAACACATGCGTCTTCAACCAACAAAAATGAAAACTCGGTCAATGCCAAGACCGAGTCGTTTTTTTTCTTTTTTTTCTTCTTCTTCTTCTTCTTCTTCTTCGTGTTTTGGTAGGGTATATTTGTGTATAAATGGATATTTTTTGTGTTAAAGTTGATTGTCTTATTAAACTAAGTTGGTTGTAGAGAGAGAAATATGAAATGGCGCTGAAGTGACAGTGAAAAATGCGACCTTTAGATCTCCTTATTACATCCATCCTACGAAGTATATATATTATTTTCTGTTTTGTTCTTCTTTTCTCTAGCTTCACTAGATATAGAGATGTTCACAGTACAAACCAATTTAAGATGGCCATGTCGGTATCATTTATGTAATAATTCACGTGGTCCTTGACATTTATTTCTAAATTTGAATATTTTCCTAAAGGCCAAAATTTGCTCAAGGAGGATATGGTCATTTGGACAACTTCCATGAATGGCATATGTATAACTGTTCATATAAAGGAGTGGTCTAACACATTCTGCCACAATAACATTGAATTCAATATGCATGCCAAATGTTACGGACAACTACATACAATACAGTATCTACAAGACCACAAAGCTTCATTTTTTTAAGTTTGTCTTTTTGTGTTGGCAAGACAATTCAAAGCTTCATTTTTGAAAGTTTGTTTTGAAAGTTATATAATATGGTTGAAATGTGATATGTTGTATATGAATAAGTACTTGTTGTGTTGGCAAGACCAGTCATCATTTTGACTATAAGAAAAAAAACCACATGATTATATCCAGCGTTAGCATTTTGATCTGAAGAACAAGTCATTATTTTACTTACCGTATGATTTAAATGGAACAACAAACTAAAAAATAACTCATGTGAGACATTTCTAGGTAAAGTGTTCCTTAATGATGATTGTGAGTTTGTGACAAAGTTGGAAGTACTGCTGTTTTATAACAACTCAACTCAACTTTTGAACTAATTTAAATCCATAAAATTTGTATTAATACTTGCTAAACAATGTTTGAAATAGAATGTTCAGTTATTCAGTTAAATGTACATAGCTTCACCTTCATGTACAGTAAAGAGCAAAGACTATACTACTATAGAATGATAAATAGTACGTACCTTATGCATTTACAATTTTACCCTAGTTCGGTAACCTGTCCAATCCATGCATGGGTGAGAAAGACACATACCAACCAATTGTAACTTTTTGTTTAGAAAAAAAATTGTTCGAAACAACCAATGGAACTTAGCTAGTGGTAAAAGCATCCGATCTCTATTCTATATGTTGCTTAAAAACGACACACAAAGTATAATTGTAAATGAGTTATATTGGTTTAATGATCGTTAGCAAGAATTTTGACTTACGTCAATTGTCTTTCGGATATTAGCAAATTCATTTATCTGTTTAAAGTAGTTACACACAAAGTCATTTCGATTCCTTAATCCTCTGCTCTTATTGAACCGAAGTATATAATTTTTTTAAGATTATGCATACAACGATATTTTTTTGCCCGTACGTTGCAGCGGGTGAAATATCATTAATTTTGCAGCTACAAAGTAAAGTTTGAAAAATAATAGGAAAAACGATGATATAAAGTTAATGTACTTTGGGGTTAGTTTGCTATATTATTAAACTTAAAAGGAGTAGAACATAACTTTTTTTTTTTTTTTTTTTTTTTTTTTTTTTTTTTTTTTTTTTTTTTTTTTTTTTTTTTTTTTTTTTTTTTNTTTATGTAATTGTGGCCTCATTTTGAAGGTATATGAAATTTTGTTCAAAATATTTGTTAAACTTCACTTTAAGTGGTAACAGTGATGAAAAACTCATAAAAGTTAAAGCTAATCTTTACAATATATTTTTAAACATCATGTTTAGTTATCATATAAACATTTTTGCATGGAGCCTCAGCTAGGCTAGCTACGGCAACTTTGAAAGCATAGGGAAGGGTGGTCGTCAGGTTGTGTGCAATGTGATGACATGTTGCGGACACCAAAGACATCACTGAACTAATTACATGTTGTGAGTTCCTGTCTCATTACAACATTAGATCATAAGTATTTGTGATTATACAAAAAAAATTACTAGATTGACACAAAGTCATAGATTATGCATGCATGTTGTTGGTCGCACTAACATGTGCATAACATTGATCCATTTTATATTGGGCTGGTACTTAGACATGAGTCCATGAATCTTATTAAACAGATGGTATATTTATATTTTTCGTGATTTGTATAGTGAGCCCATATCTTATGAAAGAAATCAGCTGTAAGTAACCCCAATAGACTTTTAGGAAAAGCCCAATACATATATATCTATATACAGTACTATATTTGTGTGTACATAGTGTTATAATCTTCAGGACCCTTTAAACACAAAGTTGTATTGGGGGAAAGAAAGAACAAAGAGCTATCAGTTAAATGATTAAATGATAATAATTTTTTTATAGGAGAAAAGAAAAAGAGGGATTGTCAAGCGGATTCAAATTGCTATAAATCCATTCTAGCTTATTGTCGCGTGATTTGACCTATCGCCCGCCCAATGCTAAAAGCCTTACCCTCCGTTAGTTGAGCTATGCGCCCGTTTACACAGTCACATATTAATAATAAAACAGCCATGCTTAATTGCTTATGTTGACATGTGATATTTTTTGCTGGGACAAAGAACCAATGGCTCGGTAAGCAATACAACTATACATGTCTGACATGTATACAAGTTGAGCTTGCTAACAATGAAAACTAAGGCCATAATACTGTAAACATTCTTGTGGTTTTGCATCATTGTGACGTCTGAGGTGGTTAATAATGTATGTCCGCTCTTTTTACATTAAATAAATGGAACTTCAGTCATGGTCTAATTAAATAAAAGCTCACTATGTCAACCATAACTTGATATTCACATGTACCTTTAAGGTCTAAATCTTGGACCCCTTCGATAACTTTATGTCAATTGTGATGAAAACTGTAGAAGTGTAATGACAATTGTCAAACTTATTATTAAAACGTATCAATTTTCATCGACAGTTTCTTAAACACAAAAAAACAGACACTTGACTCAAAATTAAGCAACCACAAATGTTATGCATTGTACACAGAAGATTTGCAATTTTCATCCCTCTGTACAAGACTTGCCAGGTCACAATTCACAAAAGGTGGCTCGGGTGAGAATTCCTACTTACCCAAAGTAAACTTGAATCCGTATGACCCTCCATGGCAGCCTGCTTTCCAGCCATACAAGATATATCATTTTGCCCTTCTTGGCCAATGAACAAACTCAAATTAAAGAGCTCGTTCTACCTCATACCATTTTCTCAGATAAAGTCATATTTTGACACGTACAATTACATTTGTCTTCGTTTTAGACATCTGAGTCTTCTACTTCAGAGGTCAGAACAAAGCTTGGAAATGCTAATGTTATGTCCCTGCAAATAATAAATGTTCCTAAATAAGCTTTTAAGAAAAAAGAAATAAAAATGTTTCCGCCATTCGATTGTCAATAAAATGGTATACTCACTTTAAATAAGGGAGTGTCATGTTCTTTACAAGAGACGGATTCTTTGCTACAAATAGTTTCCATTCCTCTTCATCTATCTTTCCATCACCTTTCGTATCTGCGTCACTAAATGTTTTATCAACTATTATTTCAATAACGTCTTCTGAAAGTACCAAATCCGACTCATGTAAGAGTGCTATTACCATTTCTTTTAACTGTTGCGCAAAAACAAAATTATCATATCAATAGCATCACAATGTATCCTATTTGGTAAAAGATGGGTTCATAATCTAGAACGAGATGTAAATAATACTAACCTCCTCTCTCTCTATATAACCAGTGCGTCTTAGATCATATAGCCTGAAAGCAACTGCGACGAATAGTTTAAGTTTGAATACTAAGAAGCCAAACAAACTTTATTGAACAAATAATTTAATTAAAAGAAGGATTGAGGAAACTCACATTCTATTTTATCTTCTACTGGTGCATTTGGATGGAAAACGCCTAATGACCGAACAAATTCTCCAAACTCAATGACTCCATTGCGCTTCACATCAAATACATCAAAAATCTGCAAAGCAGATATGTTAATCCTTTTCTTTAGCAAAAAAGAGAAGCTTAAGAAGATTTACGTGATTAATAGTTCTTGTTCACGGCATTAACATACCCTGTCTACAAATAGATTCCGCGTACTTATGCTTCTAAAGAGTGCGAGGAGGAACTCTTCCTGAATATGCAAACAAGATTAGCACGAATATCACTATATAGTCCTGGACATGCATTTTCGAAGTGACTATACGATATCATACAAACAGAATCAGAAAATTATTTGTAGTAAAACAGGATGTGCTTCCGCAGTTCAGGTTCAGCTGTTCAAATTAGATTCAAAGAGAGGTTGTTAATAGGTAAAGTAATTTTACCATTAGATAACTAATTTTGTTGCAGACAACCCCTCAATGATAAGATAATTGGTAATAAGTTTATGCAAGCACATAAAAACTTATTGTTGCTACTTCAATTCACAATAATTAGATAATCAGTTACAAAACGCAATGCCAAACACCCCGCAATATCAAGCAATAAATACCTTGTGAATGAGACCGTCGTTTATAATGGAGCTGCTCAACTTCTTAAAAAGCTCATACAATGCCTCAACTTCACTCACAGTGACTACAAAATCAATGTCACTAGATAAGTATCGAGTATTTCATTTTCAGCACATTAAAAAAAATAAAAATAATAAAATAAAAAAACATGTTGCTTTTTAAAAAAGAAGGTAATCCAGATTCACATATGCATGTTTAAAACTCATAAAGTGATTATATAAATGTGCAGATTACTTCATTCGAAGAGGGTGGAAACGAGAACTCACATGGTGTTTCCTTAGCGAGAAGAATAGGATCCTCACACCCAAGGGTATGCTTTAAACAGGTGGAACAAACACAACCCATGAATTCGGGTAAGTTGTAGATATCTCAGAGATATATAGCCCTTTTGATCTGCCAAAGTAATTTTCAACAGTCGAAAATGTAAGTCAATGCTAGTAACCTGCATTTGTGATGTATCAAGATATGTACAAGTTTAATTAATTGCAGATGTCTCTTTTAGACCATAAAAATATAACAAGAATTTGTTATAAAGAAAGAAATTTGAAAGCGATATGAAAGATATATGTGTCTATCCAGTCCAGCCAATTAAAAAAAAAAAAAAAAAAAAAAAAAAATCACCAAACTGCAAAAATGATATGTTGCATCTTCAAGGAACCACAAATGTTGGTGTGCATAATCACATCTTCAAGGTAGACTTTTAGACATATCATTGGTCCTATTGTCCTAACATGAAGTGTTTAAAGCTACCAATTCCTTTTTACAAGGATTTCAAAATAATCACTTTCAATAATTTGGAATCAAAAAAAGATTTCAGTTGGTCTTAGAAAACATTTCCAATGTTCAAACTCAATGGAAGTATCACCAAAAAAGACCAAAACAAAACAAATAGTAAAGTCTCAATGTCTCTTTCTCATTAAAGAAAATAATATCCCTTTTAATGTATAGTAAGGAATAAAACAAAAGTTGGTGTGCATAATCAAACACAGCCTCTGTACAATAAGCCTTCTAAAACAAACTTATGAGCAATATAAAATTTACATTACAGAAATACTGAAAGCTCCATATAATTTGTTTAATCACATAGAAATAAAAGTTGTTGCATAAGCAAAGTTAACCTATGCAGACCAACATACATATTAAAACACAAAAAAGAAGCTAAATTTCATAAATTGAGTATAGAACAGACCAGAACAGATAACTGGCAACCACTAAAATCTTTGACAAATTCAATGTGAAAAACAAAGGACAAAGTTAAAGTAATATTTTTTCTATCACAGATAGTGATCATCTTGTTTTCTTCATCAAATAGATACAATAAAAATATATAAAAGAAAAATAAATAAAAAACCAGTAAGATAGTCCAATTTTTTAGGTATTTCGGATAATGAAACATGAATACAATACTTCAAATAATGAAACATGTTTAAGATGCTGCAAGCCTGCAAGTATGGGTTATCTGCAATATTGAGATGCAAGGGATCTTGGTAGAAACATTTTGATTTAAAAAGCTGAACTAATGTAATTTCAGTCGCTGGTTTCGTTGGAGAAAAGAACCGAGAACTAGTATACACTACACTTACAAATGTGTGACATGTATCCAAGTTATAAGCTTGCTAATAGTGACCACAGAGGTGATATACGGTAACATTCTTGCAGATTTGTAACATTGTGACGTATAAGGTGGTTTTGATGCTAGTCGTAAATTAGTTACATATGCTCTTTGTATATGAAACAAAGGTTGCAACTTTCTGACAATTTTTGACTGCTAGAATTTGTCGCTTTAATGACCAAATCTTGGACCTGCTTCAGCAATTTTGTGCCAATTATGAAGAAAAACTGTATAAACCCGCTATGACCGATTATCAAACTTACGATTAAAGCTTGTTCAGTATCTTACGACAGTCTCTTCAACAGATAAACATTAACACTTGAAAAATCAAAATCAACAACCAATGTTATGCTGCGCACCCACAAGTATATGTAATGATTCCCAAATGAACACAAAATCACTAATTTAATATTTTAGCCATCTTACAACAGTTTAGAGTCTCTCAATCTACAACAAAAAACAAATATAACATGTCTTCACAAAATAAAATAAATAACATGTTGACACAAATCTTGCAAGTTAATACAGAGAAGATTTGCCATTTTCATCCCTCTATACAAGAACCTCGAATCTGTATGACCCTCCATGGCAGCCTGCTTTTGAACCATCCAAGATATCTCCTTTTCCTTTCTTGGCCAATGAACGAAATCAAAGAGCTCGTTCTGCTTCATACCCATGTCCTCGCTAATGTCATATTTTAACAACGTTTGCATCTGTCTTTGTTTTATACATCCGATTCTTCTACTTCAGAGGTCAGAACAAAGCTTGGGAATGCTAACGTTATGTCCCTGCAAATAATACGTGTTTCCATATAAGCTTCTGAATATAATAAAGAAAAGCATCCCCAATTCGATTGTCAAGAAAATGGTATACTCACTTTAAATAAGGGAGTGTCATGTTCTTTATAAGAGACGGATTCTTTGCTACAAATTGCTTCCATTCATCTTCATCTATCTTTCCATCCCCTTTCGTATCTGCATCACTAAATGTTTTATCGACTATCATTTCTATCACGTCTTCTGAAAGCACTAACTCTGACTCGTGTAGGAGTGCTATTACCATCTCTTTTAACTGTTACACGGAAACATTAAAACTTAATTTTGGTTTCAGATCAAATTGAACAAATATCTACATGTACCAGAAAAAGATAATGCTAACCTCCTCTCTTTCAATAAAACCAGTACGTCTGAGATCATATAGCCTGAAAGCAACTGCCGGAAAGAGTTAAAGTTAGGACATACAGAAACCCCGCAAATTCTATGAAAGCAAATGAATTAAAAGAAAATGTTTTGATTAAGGAAGCTCACATCCTATTTTATCTTCCGTTGGTGCATTAGGATGGAAAACGCCTAATGATCGAACAAACTCTCCACACTCAATAACTCCATTACGTTTTACATCAAATAGATCGAATATCTACAAAAAAGATTTGGGTTGTTTTTGTTAGTAAAAAGTACAGCAGAGTTTATTCAAGAAGATTTACATGTTAGTATGTTACATAGTTCTTTCATGACATTAACATACCCTGTCTGCGAATAGATTTCGCCTGTTTCTGTTTCTGAAAAGTGCAAGCTGGAACTCTTCCTGAATATGATTATGAGATATAATTAGAATAAGGTAATTAAAAAAGTTATAGAATATATTGTTTGGATGTGCTTCAGCCGTTAGAAATTACAATAATCACTAGCTTGACTTTTTGAATAAAGAAGACGGAAAAAAAAAAAAACAAAAAAAAACGCATTATTTAAAACTACAGCATAGCCAGAAAAGACGTTTTTGTGCAAAAATGTTTTACGTCTTGTGAAATGGGAGTAAAAGTTTCTCATATTGGTGAAGTGGTTAACATGCAATTCTATTTTGCAGCTGGTATGAACTGTTTATTCAGATAATCAGAGCCATAATCTTTTTTTGGTGACTTCAAGTCATAACAATCAGATAATCAGGTCCAAAACGCAAATCAAACACCCCTAAGATCAAATATCATTTTGATATTACCTTGTGAATGAGGCCATCGTCTATAATGGAACTGCTCAACTTCTTAAATAGCTCATACAAAGCCTCAACTTCACTCACGGTGACTGCAAAATTCAAGGTCACTGGATATGTAAGTAATACGAAGATATCTCTAAGCACAATCTGTTAATCTAAAATAGATGCACAATTCGTTCTGTTAATCTGTTAAATCTAAATAGATGAAAAAAGTGGATTTTAAACTCACATGGGGTCTCCTTTGCCAGAAGAGCGGGATCCTCATACCCAGGGGTATGCTTAACGCCAGTGGAAGTGGAACAAATGCAACCCATTGGATCTGATAAGTTGAAGGAATGGCAAAGGCTGATATCACACCAGAGATATATATAAGTATATAACGCTCTTGATCTGCCAATGTAATTTTCAAGTAAATAAAAAAGGTCAATCCCAGCAAGTTGCACTTGTGATGTATCAAGATATGCATGGATTAATTTTAAGCAGATGTCTCTTTAACACCATTAAAATATAATAGAAAAAATGCTATTAAGACAGTAATTTGAGGGCGATGTGAAAGATATGTGTCCCTCCATTGCCAATTAAAAAACAAATCACCAAACACATTAAAGTAACCACAAAAATGATATGTCTCCAAAGAGGAGGTCAAGGGTTCGAATCCAACGGGGAGAAATTAATCCCCTTGTGGCCACGGAGGTTTACCTGCGCCGACTCCGGGCTATCAAAAGGGTAGTTGCCCTGGTATTAGTCGGCTCACAATGTCGAGTCGGAAACCAGGTAACCCCAAAAAAACAAAAATGACATGTAGCGTCTTCAAGGTAGATTTTTTGGCATATCACTGGTCCTAAATCCTAACACGACGTCATTAAAGCCACCACCAATCGTTCTTTTACACAGAAACAGAACTTAAGCAGAAAAAATACAAGCATACAAAAACTTTCCTTAGTATTAATCAACTAAACATTTGATCCTGATTCAACAAATTACTATAACCCTTTCCCTAAATATCCTGGATCCTCATAACACCATATACAATGAGATCCATCCAAACATTTAACACGAGTCCAGCTGTTATTTTAAAACGTTGCCAAATGGATCTTAAAAAATGTTACCAGTTTCAAATTCTATCCAACTGTCACCAAATAGGCCAAACCAAAACAAATACCAAACCGGATCATTTTCATCACAGAAAAAAAAAATATCCTTTTTTAATTTATAACAAGGAATAAAAACAAAGTATGCAAAACCAAAGTTAACCCTACGGACCATAAAAAAATGAAAACAAACAATATTGAAAGCTCCATTTTCATAGTTTAATCAATATAAAAGGCAGTTTGCATAAGCATACTTTACATACACAGACCAACATATTAAAATACATTAAAATGAATACAATATCACAAGTTAAGTATACAACAAACCAAAAAACTAGCAGCCATTAAAAACCTTTAACATTTATCTGATAAGCAAACAAATTGATCATCCAAAAAAAAATCCTCTTTTTTTCTATGTAATATATACTACATATTTTCTTTTTCTTTTTTGCGTAAGTTTCTGACTTTTTGGCTGACTAATGCACGGTAACTCAAACCACGTAAAACCCATTTTATAAACAATAATGGGTATGCAAGAAATATACTCAATCTGATATTTAACACAATGAGTGCTTCATTATGATTTTTTTTTTTTTTTTTTTTAAAGAAAAAAAAAGTGTTTTAATATGTTTATGATTCAAGAATCTTAAAGAATCAAAACCCATTTCAAAAACATGAAAAACAAAATGATGTGAGGGTTTAACCTGCTAGAGTTTAGGAGGAGGAGAAGATCTTGGTCGAAAAATATGGTTATGATGATGATGTATTAAATGAACAAGAAGAAAGAAAGTGGTGAGATTAAATAGTACGAAAAGTGTATTTTACTTTTTGCAACATTTTTAGGTGAATAAAGTAAGAGGGATTTTAATTCATGGATAGCTGGATTTATGGACTTGCTTGTCTTTTTCTACACATCATTTTCTTTATCTTTTTTTTTTTTTTTTTTTTTTTTTTTTTTTTTTTTTTTTTTTTTTTTTTTTTTTTTTTTTTCATTTTTTCTTTTCTTATAATGAAAAGATATACTCGTAAGATATAATGGGAATGTCACCTCCTCTTCAAAGTTATCAACACTTTTTGTATAATTTACAAGAAACGTAAATTGTGAAAGTAAAGTTTATAAAACCAACTAGTTATAATACCTGTGCACGCACAGGGTTTTTAAAATCTCGTTTTGATTATGTATTATCATCGATTAAGAAATGAATCACTTAACATGTTTCAATTGGTTTTACTTGATGGACTAAAAATAAAAAATCATATGCATATATGTTATAATCTATATATCATTTAGGAGAATGATTTTTTATTAAAAATTATATTTTATTATTCAAGCAAAATCACATGATAATACTTGACTTGCATGAGATGTTAGTGATATGCTTTTAGTTTTGCAAACTCATGCTATCAATTTACGATTTGTTTTGTAATTGTGGTATTTCTTTTACTTATATTTTCGCTAAAATATGTATCATATTTACATAGCTTTGAAGATTGATTTATTTCCTTAATTGTGAATAACCATCATACCATGTTTACTAATGTACCTTTTTGTTTGATCATAAAATTACCAAATTAACATAGATGCTTACGCTATAACTTCTTTATTACATAAAGAGAAACAAAAAAATATGTAATGGGTAGAAATCAAATTTAATCTTATGTTTATGTATAATGTATAAAAATAATTTTTCTCTGAGACCGAACTATATAAGGAAATTATAGTTACTTGTATAAGTAAACTATAGATGCATGAAAAAATGACAGAGAGTACATTCGCAAGTCTTTTAGGATTGTTGAATCCTTACCGACCTTTCATTTCCCATATTTTAGACTGTTAGTTGACACCCATAGTGTTATCAATGACAGCAAAC
>LBNU01034118.1:32227-46827 GCA_014162995.1 Artemisia annua | reverse complement strand
CCTCAAAATACCTACTTGTGGACCTAATGCTTAAATGTTTGTACAGTATGCACTGTACAAACATTTAAAGCATTAGGTCCACAAGTAGGCCTATTTATTAGGTCCACCAAACATTTCCCTAATTGTAATGTAAATGACAATTAATAGTACCTATTATTGCAAACTTATCTTGATTAAATAATCACTGTGTATTGTCAGATCGAAGGCATGTTGCTTACAATGATTTATTTGATTTGTCTTTATACATTGTGATTTTAATGCATGAAAGATACTTAAGATATGTGGAAACAAGTTCATCAAAAAAAAAGTTTCGAGTCTAGCTAAAAAGAAAATAGGGAATTAATTTTACAAGTGTTGTGGGTTGTATTCCTGATGGTTTACAACGTAGTTTTAAAGTCGTTTAGCCTTTGATTTGCAACTGTCTAGAGTAATTTTTAATAGTTTTTACTTTTACACAGGTCTATGGTCATTGTTTTGATTGTTTTTTCTCTGAATAATTGTCTCAACAATGGTTAAAGGCCGGTCTGATTGTGTGGCCGAAATAGTTTAGCTTGAAGTTTTGAAGGTTTTGTTTATCCGCCAAGGTCATGGTCAGTCTTCACTGCGTTCATTATATATATATATTAGGCCTATATATCAAGGCTCTTACAATTAATAAATGAATAAGAATGAAAATGAGTTAAAAGCATCAAGGAACAGATTGCAACTTTTAGCAAATGGAGAGCAGAAAGCAAAGTACACCCTCATTCTTTTGTTCTTTTTATTTAAAGATCAATCATTTATGTGTCATGCCAACAATGAGAAATTCTATATATATATATAAAGAATGAGTTCCCCCTATTGAATGTGAGCATTAATGTCACAAGCTAAGAAACTCAAATATATAGTTTAAGCTAATGAATTTAGTACATGCGGAGCTTATTTTGAAGCTTTTGAGCGCTTTTAAGCTAAAAGCTTTTAATGATACATAAATATACAAGGCTAATAATAATAATTAGGTTCATTTGAAAGGTTTTAATAGCTTTTAAATTTTCATGACTTTACAAACCATAAATTCTTTTAATAGGTGGTTTTATTGGCGTACAAGCTTCTATGTCCTTTCATTTGCTTACAATTTATTACTTCAATAAATCTCCAATGTGAAAAGTTACAACCGATATTTCTTAATGAGTATAAATAAGGAACTCATTACCCGCTGGAAAACGGAACGAAGGCAGCAACCGAAACATGGGAAACACAAAATCAGTTGGTAACCAAGTAGGTACACAAGCAGGTTATTGCTACCGAATCACCATGCTGCTCCGGCCTCCCTGGTCTTTTCTTCCTTCCTTTTTGTTAACTTTACTCTCTTGGGATATGTAATATTTCAGTTTTTAAGCATTTTTCTGACGACTTTTTTTTTTGTGTGGTGTATTTGTCTCGGAAATTTTTTTAGTTATGGGATGTACCTCCAACGAAGATGAATCGATGATGATGATGTATGTTAAGTCAAAAAGGCACAACAACTTGAGGAATTGAAACAACGGGCTGAGGAATTGGGACGGCCTGTTGATGAATTGGCCCAGCCTGATGCATTGCAACGGCAGACTGATGCTTTAAAACGGCGGGCTGATGAATTGGAATAGCGCGGTGATGCATTGGAAGAACATGTTCTTGCTTTGAAATGGCGGTTTAATGCATTGGGTGAGAGGGTTTCCCAGTATCTGCCAAGGTTAAATTTTTTTGATAAAATGTACAAGAAGCATAAGTTGAAGAATAAGAAGACCAAGCCATGTACCTGTCACAAAAACTGAAATATCTATCATGACTATCTTATGGTGATTAATTTCCATTTTGTGCTTCTATTATTTTAATATTAGTACTTTGTTAACTACTTATATTACTATCTTTTTATTTACGGGAATGGATGCGACCGGATTTGTTTACTATACATTTCATTTACTTTTATCATATATTTTGAGTTTGATCTCTCATTCCACAACCCATGAGTGATTACTGAAATGATAATATTCATTTGAGGGTAAAAATTTGACTAAAAGGAATCAGGGGCTTAATAATTAATATGCATCAAAATAAAACTTGGGGCAACTTTTACCCGTTTGATCTGTTTCCTTTGATTTGATATGGTACTCCTCATTTGAAGCTTTATATTGTGGTTAAAATAATCGAACTTTGTACCAATCTATCACTTTATTGATTGTTACTTTTGTTAGCATCTTTTTTTTGACATATTAATTCATATACCATTTTCGGTTTGCTCCCGAAGTGAATTTGCTTGAAGAGTTGAAGATTAGATTTTGTACCCTATGGTGGAGGGTTTTGATGGAAGATGCAAGGAGTATCATTTGCTACCGACTATCTCTCAGTTTATGTCTAACTAAAATGTTCCCTCCTTATTCATATTTTTGTTTAGAATTAATGGTGACGTTTGATCCCTCTGAAGGGTTAAATTAGAGTACATGTTCATAGATTACGAAGGCCGCAGATGAAGATGGAAAGACGAAAACAATGGATATATGAGCTGGATTTTCAGTTTGCTCCCGAAGTGAATTTGCTTGAAGAGTTGAAGATTAGATTTTGTACCCTATGGTGGAGGGTTTTGATGGAAGATGCAAGGAGTATCATTTGCTACCGACTATCTCTCAGTTTATGTCTAACTAAAATGTTCCCTCCTTATTCATATTTTTGTTTAGAATTAATGGTGACGTTTGATCCCTCTGAAGGGTTAAATTAGAGTACATGTTCATAGATTACGAAGGCCGCAGATGAAGATGGAAAGACGAAAACAATGGATATATGAGCTGCAATTGAGATTCCAACAAGCACAAACACAAAACGTTTATCAAATTTGTTACCGAGAACATTTTAGGGTTCATATCGGTATCATTTTAATTCATTTCCGGATTCATGTTCATCTATTACGATATGAAGATAGGAAAATGAGGAATCTAGATTAAGAGAGAAAAATAACGAGGGATGGATTCATATTTCATACAACATAATATACATGTACACGTAAATGGTTAGTATTTTGCTTTGTGTGTTTGAGACTCAAACGAAAGATAGTTCGAAATAAACGGTGATATGTCATTAGAGACGGTTTTTTAATGTGCATGAACCATTTGTATAACTTCACTTTTACGTAAATAAATTTCCTATTCCAATTCTTAAATAGAATTTAATTTACACTTAAAATGTGTGCTAAATCAAATGTTACACTTCTCCTTTTAATAGCTTATGTTTTGCAATATTTATCGCACTTATTGTATTTTAATTGTTTGTGGTGTCTTTTAATGCACTTATTGATGCTTACTAAAAGATTAAAGAATAAATATATTTGTTTATAAATAAAAAAGATTGTTACTAAAATATAAAATAAAGTTGATTTTGGGTGTTTAGCTATCCTAGGTGCTTGCAATTGTAAAAATCCAGGAAAAATATCTTTTCACAAACTATTGGAGATAAAAAAAAATGATGCATAACATTTTACTCTTCTTCTTCTTCATACACACAAACATTGAACAAGGCATGAAAAAAATAATAATAATTAAAAAAAAAAAANAAAAAAAACAACAACAACAACAACTCCATCAAAGCACTCAACAGGCTCTTCTAGGCCAAATTTGAAGATTAGCACTTGAAGTAAAGGAGAAATAAACATAAGTTACGAAAACTTAAAATTCGCATTTAAAATCATTGCATTCTTACCGCATGGGATATGGCATTTTTGTTTTTCATCTTTAAGAAAATTAGTTATTAGGATGTGTTGAAGAGCTTTTGCATTTGTGCTTATAAACTTCCTTTAGTGTGAAGAGCCTTTTTAATGATATTTTTAAAATTTTAGTTTCATGCTTACTAAATGGCTTCAATGAACTTTTTCCCCGGTTTTTAATTTGGAAATGACTTCCATGGAAGTTCTTCCATTTATAATTTGGTCTTAAGATGGAATTTGAAGAATGGAAATCTTTCATCAATGATTCGATGGTACACATGATGAGTGCAGATTAAGAGTGTATACAAAAGAAATCAATGTGTCAACGTAACCCAAACATTTTTTACCTGTAAACAAGTATGATTTAATCATGTTGACCAAAGCCCGTGCATCGCACGGGCCATGCTTTCTCGTATATTTAATAATTTAACCACGTTATATACTGCTAGATGGAACAAAGATTTTATGGAATATTACTTAATTATTATAAGATCGGTGGTAACAAGGGTTCGAACGACGCTCTCTTACCCCTATAAGACACGCGGTCCTTATAGCCAACACCCCCGATCGAAGCGTCGTTTGTGGTTTTTCGGGAGATCTCGGTCGATCACAAGACCAAGTTGTGTGCATAGAGAGATTGTATTTTATGTGTGTGAGTGTTGTGTGGGTTATATTTGTGTGTAAGAGAGGTATATATGTGTGCTGATGTTGGTTGTGTTATTACGCGCTATATTGGTGTTGATGTTTGTTGAGGAAAAAGAAGTTGACGTGACACTGAGTTAACAGTTAGTCACTTTTACCTCAATTCTAGAGGTTACATTTAGATTAACATTTTATAATAAAGTCTGGTATCTTCCAGATTTATGAAATTATACTCACAATAATCTTGCCCAAGCAAAAAGGTTACATTTATCACCTTAGGTTTTGTTAAACAAAAAGAAGATTTATATGATCAGATTTGTATGGTATAATTTATTACAAGGAATCTGGTTTGTTTATGGGTATTATAAAATATAAATTGTTAAAAACCAGTAACATAACATGGTGACTGATATCTTATGTTGTTCTAGGTGGTTAACCAACTGTATCACAGAATCTTGGTTTTTTTTTAAGTAACAACTAATTAAATTATAAAGTTGTTGATCTCTTAACACAAAAGCTGGATACATTCTGTTAATATTTAAAGATTTTATTTTTTTTATTTTTTTGCAAGTTAAGTGATTATACCTTGATCAACACAAATCTTGTTTAACTGAACCAGAATTTACAAATAATGACCACAAAACATTGGTATAGTACTAATACCATGATTAACGCGTGTTGAGCTAGTTGCAGCACATTATTGAAACTGAATTGATACATGTGTAAAACATCGACATCAAATAGTTTCCGATAATTTCCTGTTTTTCGATAGTGTCGGTAGGTTACAATAGTGTGTCTAAGATATAAGTTATACTAATACAGCTTCTTTCATTTAATATAATTTAGCCATATATTATGTAGTATAATATATTACTGATCGCAACACATGAACCACCAAAGAGACAGTGGTAGTGGTGGTCTCGTTCTTTCTCCTAAAGTTACAACCAATATTTTTATTGTCTTTATGGGATAAAAGCTTAACCTCGATCCATACCTTCACCCACAAGCAAACATTTTTTTTCTTTTCCTTTTGGTTTAAAAAGTGCATAGGCAGTATAAGTTCATTTAGGTAATGTTGTATCCAAAGCTACAAATAAGCTCAAATGAGCCAACATCATCCGGTTGTCAAATCATATCATATGCTTTAGTTGCAATACAGATTCCTATAGAAGTGATCCACAAATCTTCATCCATACGGATTTGATTCTTCTACCTCTTTAACAACTGCAAATAGAACGGTCGTTAATAGTACTAATCACGCCTAAAAGGTTATAAATTTTCATTAAAGCAATTACTACCCAACATATTTTGATTTCTGACCAGTTATGTTTCAATATGTATATGACAAGTAATCTTATAGAGTTATAGTTAAGCACTTGGCAGATCATTTTGTTGTACATTGATTATTAGATCATCAACCTTAGCAATATATAGACCAGGCTCTAATATGTCGGTCTAATGCATTCCTAATCTCGGGCTTAACCAGGCTAGGTTCTAACCAGATTTTGGCAAAGATCAGTAGTTGCCAACTTTATTTATCATTTTAACCGATGAAGATGGCAAAGCTGAGGTAGAGAACAAATAGGCCGGGTTTATCGGGCACCAATACTTGATTGTCTTTCATTCTATTAATTCAAGTGACAAGTTATATAGGATTATAAAAACTAAGTCAAATTACTAGCAATGAAAGATAGATCAACACTATTAGCTTGTACAAAACTGCAAACTTACAAATATGTATGTTATACTCAAGTTGCTAACACATTGGTGACAATGAAATATTACAATTATATATGTCGATATATATATGCAGTTGAGAATTATATACATGTGTTTCATTACGTGCAATGTGAATGAATCAATTCAACAACTAATAAAGACATATGAAACGTTCAATGCGTCTGAAGCATTCTGAACACACTCATGGATATAACTTTCTCATCATAAAAGAAATTTTTTGGAGCAGCAACGATAAAATAAAACCATTTAACCATTATAATTTGCAAAACATTTTCCTTGAATGATCATGGAACTTCAATTTGACAGTACTTCAGGTCAATTCTGTTATGATTGGAATATATAAAAGGTCAAACAAAGGCTATGTTTGCACTTATGAAGTTGGCATTCTCTTTTATGTCTAAAGTCTAAACAGAGATTTGCGAAAAGCCATTATAGACTATTGCATTGATGAGATCAAGATCATTGGATCGTACCTATATGAAGTATAACCAAAAATTTGAGCTAGTTATTGCATGATTTAACTTGCATCCAAGTCAATGACTAGCAACCTCTGAAAGACCATTCTCTAGTGCCCTCACCAAGTTCTTGAAATAAGATCGAGTCACATTAGTTAAATGGGTTAACTTCAACCTAAAACTATCAAATTCAAACGAGGTAGCTGCATCTACAACTTCTTTTTCAATGTAAAATTTTAATTCCTGTTCAGCACAAAGATGAAGCCTTTCTAATCCGACCTCTGCTTCACCCTGCACGTACTCAAAAAACTTCTTTTTAACCTCTTCTTCTTCGGGTATGTAAAATCCGTACACATAAGTCCACTTTAGCACTCGCCTACATTCAATTATCTGTAACCAAGCTTCTGTAATACACTGTAATTCTGTTTCAGGTTTACAGTAATTCAAACTAAGTGTCTTGAGATGAACAGTTTCCATCTTGTGAAGATCCAAAAGGGCTCCTTTCCTTGACTTTTCGTTTGCAGCCCAACGTTCATAATAATGTGTGTATCTCATAACTGCCTCCTTAGCTAATTCACGTTGTTGTTCCCTTTGACTAACTTCACCCCTTTCTCTAACATAAGCATTACAAGTACCACTATAATGTTTTTTATAAGGAGCAAGACACAACCAACAAAATTGATGTCCACAAGGTTGTGCACAAGTCATATGCATACAGCCACTATTCTTTTCAATCGGTTTGCTACACCTTGGACAAGACTTTGTGTACGCAATAATCCAACTAGTATTCAAAGCCTCATCCTTATTCTTCAAGGCCCACTTACCAACAGTTTCACAATCTAAAGGACTATGAGTGTCCTCCGTACACTTCCAACAAAAACCATACTTACAATCACAAGTAACATTATAACTAGTACTATTATCCTCAAAATTATTATCAAATTCAACCGCATAATTGCACCCCGGACCAGGACACCACTTAATCTTCTTCTTATTACTCTCGACATAAGACCTACACCAAAACATCTGATACTTTTTCTTTTCTTTCCCCCCAACCAACACGTTAACCATACTGGGACTAACTGCAGCATGACAAGATGGTTCAGGACACTTTAAAGTCAAACATCCCGGACCGTCCTTAATAGCAGTAGTAACATAACTTCTCCAACACACCTTACAAAAAACATGACCACACCCACAATTAGCAGAATCCTTAACCATAACAGAATCAAAACAAATACCGCAAACAACTTTCTTTTCATCGTTTTTAGGAAATTTGAGATCATGATCAACGTCTAATAAACCAACAAATTCTCTCACTTTAACTTCATCTTCAAACCAAGCCTCATGAATATTAGTAAAACTCCAATTATACTTTAACAACAGCATGCATGCATCACCACTCGATATCGATAAAACAGAAGATACTTTATTAATATCATCTTTTATACGTCGAAACAGATCATTTTCTTTTAAAATAACGTACCGAACATCGTCCTTTTCCTTACTGTCATCTGAATTGTAATCTTCGTCTTCTTCATTATCTTTGTCATCATCCGATTTAATATTGAGCGCATATTGCAGATCACTATCAAGGTCGTCGAAACTCATGATGAATTGTACGCGCGTGAAGAATAAATAAGGATTTTTAGGGTTAAGAAGGATTAAGGAAGGCCGTATATATCTCTCCCTAAAAAGTTACGTATACAATCCTTGTAAAAAGAAAAAGATTAATGTTAGTTTAAAATAGGTTTGTTTGTCAGCAAGTTTTTAGGACAACTAACGTTCAACAGTTTGTACATGGTGCTTATTTGGTAACAAGTAATATTTTTAAACGCTTCAAATCAAAACACGGGTACTTTTAGTGACATTTACCTGCAACTAGCATTTAAACTTGTAATTATAGTTATACAAACAAGCAGTTTTCCGGTGAACTATGTATTTTAGTTTATTATGTTCTTTTTGACTATAAATTTACGGATATCAAAATTTTCGTTTAGCTCGTGTCCGTTCAGGCTCGAGCCCGTTGGCTCGTGTCCGTTCAGGCTCGAGCCCGTTTGGCCCGTGCCCATTTGGGCTCGAGCCCATTTGGCCCGTTGCCCGTTCGGGCTTGAATATTTGTATAATGTGCTTTATTTTTGTATTAGTGACATTTAATGTAGGAATTGTGTTTAAGTTGGTTGTACAATATGCTTGATAATTTGTATTTCTTATGTAAGAGGTGTTTTAATAAGTGCATTAATTGTATTTATTGACCAGTTAATTAATTATACATAATGTACATAATGTTTTATTTATTGTATTTAATGTTAGCATTAATTGTACGTTAGAATTAAATATGAGGGAAATTTCTATAAATAGTATTGGTTGTTGTACTTATAGCTTTAGAAGTTGTTTCTTAAAATTTAATTTTAAGTATTTCTATTAATAGTAAGTCTTCCTCCATTATAAGATAGTTAGATATGTTACCAAACACTCTTATAAAATAAAACAATTGCTAGCTTCTTAATACTGCTATTTTGCCCGACATAGGGTGTGTTCGGTAAAAGTAGCAGTGAGCTGTGAGCAGTAGCCACAGCTCATAGCTGACCGCTCACAGCTTCTTAAAGAAGCATTAGAAAAATGAGCTTTCTTAAAACATAGCCAAACGAATTAAAAAAAATGAAAAAAAACTCATTGCTCACCGCTCATCGCCCCAAAAAGCTCCGCGCCAAACATAGCCATACTTTTTGTAAATGTTACTCGTATCATGTTCTATGATTGTTAACTAGCACGGACCAAAAGCTATATGAAGACGGTTACAAAGAAGCGGGAGTTTGTTTTAAGATTTTCGTGATACGGGTTTTGGTTTAACTCGGGGGGTCAGATTTCAAATGTGGTGCCGTCTAAAAAAAAAAAAACAAACCTCAATGTATTGTATGTTTTAACTCGTTATGCTTACAAGCTCTCCAATGTTAGCATATCAAATGTACCTTTTGCACTAATATAATGCAAGAACTATTAAAAATGCACTAAACTTTTCGGTTTTACTAATCCTTTAAATTTATAATACAAATAATAAAAACCACTTGATATAAAATATATTTTCATTTGTTTCTCATTAACACCCCCGTCAAAATAAGCTCACTATTGATATATCTTGTTTTATTTATTTTTGTATTCATTGCATTTTGTATTTTGATTGTATAGTGTACATATTGGAGCAAATTTTATTTAGTGTAAGCATATTCTAATAAGTTGCTAGTCTTACACTATTTTAACGCTAACTAGTGTTGGTGTCGGTGGGGTTAGGGAGTGGTGGTGATGGGAGCTAAAATTGGTGGTCGTAATATTGTTGGCTAGAAGTGGTGGTGGCCAAAATTGGTTGTCGTGTTGGCAGCCGGAAGTGGTGGCAATGGCTGGTAAAGAAAACAAGGGCATTGAAGCCGTTTTATATGAAAGTTTATGATAATAACTAATGAGTTATTATATACATTATACAGATTATCTATGGAGTTTTACCTTCTTTTTTTGTTGTTGTTGAACAACATTTTATCCTCTGTTTTGTAGAGCGATTAAAATTCTAACAAATTAACAAATATGGACATTATCATTCATCAAAGATTTTATGTATCAAGTACATTGGATATATCTTTACGATAAATAAAATTAACAGAACAAATAAACGATAATTAAATAAAATAATAAAATAGCCAAAAGACTTACTTGATCACCAAATAGAGATCAACAAAGAAGTACTATAAACCGAGGCACGTGTTTGACACGTTCCCAGGGTACAACAGCCAAAACAGTAAGTTGTACTGTCGGACTTAACTAAACTGCTAGAATTTCATCTTAAGAGATGTATATTCCTGGAAATCAATAATACTTATTGATACGATGTGTGAAAAACCTATGGAATTAGGGCGTCTATTTATATACAATAGACTCCACCCTAGTTTACTCTTCCTACCGATGTGGGATAGAAAGTAAACTATTTTTCCACTTTAGTCATGGTACTGAATGACTAACTTTGAGACCCGATATCTCATTCACATCAACTCTATTTTGGACACACAAAGACTCATTGCGAAGCTCTCTTCGAGGAGAACGCAAACCTACAAACTATTACTTATATATATGACACATACATATAAATAATTGTGTCCAAATTTGGTTAAAAGTCACTTTTCCCAACCGCTTTTTCAACAGTAATACCGCATAAACATAATCAACAAGCTTACCCTTCAGGCAAATATTGGAACATAACATAAAGTTATTTTACATAATGATAAATAGCAGAAAAGAATGACCGCAAATGAACTTTCTGAAGTATGTTTGTCTACTGATTGGTTCTTTCACTTTCATAAATACATTTGCCCATACTTCTGAATTATGCCTTTGTGCTATGATTTAAATTACATGTTTGTATGCTTTAATTTGTTTGAACTGTTATTATAAAGGTGGATCTTATATTGTTATTACGTTATATTAGGATGATGGCTCAGCATGTGAACAAAAGAAAATTGTTTGATAAACTGGTGGATCTTGTATTGTTATTCCTTTGAATGTTCAAATATCTGGTGCATGATAAACTGAGAGATTATAATAATGTAACTTCCTTGGCGTAAATAACTCTAATGCTGGTGCATGTTACAAAGATGGCTCGGCATGGGAACACAAGAAAATGATTGAAGATTAAAATATAATAAAATTTTATATTTAGAATGTAAAAAGCATATCATCCTATATTTAGAACACAAAAAGCAAACCATCCTACAATTAGCTATACTATAAAAAAACATCCTACTTTAAGAATTGATTCTGAAACTTGTGGTTTTGTAAAGATTACATCCGCTAATGTCAAGATTGTAAGCTGATTAACTGCTTAAAGGAATTCCCATTCAAAGTAACAGATTGTTTGTTTTGCCATCTTTTGTTGTTTGGACATAAATGTATCAAAGTATCAAACTATCAATTCAAAGAAAAGTTCAATATAATTATCCCATTAATTGTTTATACATCAACAAAGGCTCTCAAGAACGTCAGGGCAAGTACTCGTAGAATTCAAGAATGAACTTATACTCATTGCCAAACTCCAACACACAAATATTGTTCGTGTTCTTGGTTGTTGTTTTCACGGGGAAGAAAAGATGCTAATTTACGAATATATGCCCAACAAAATCCTGGATTTCTTTCTTTTCATTAAATATGTTTGTATAGTAAGGGCAAGGACTTGTAGAATTCAAAAATGAACTGATACTCATTGCCAAACTCCAACACACAAATCTTGTTCGTGTTCTTGGTTATTGTATTCACGTGGAAGAAAAGATGCCGATTTCCGAATATATGCCCAACAAAAGCCTGGATTTCTTTCTTTTCGGTAAACATGTTTGTATAGTAAGTGCACGGAATGGCATTTAACTTGTTGAATTTTGTGATTTACTCTTTCATATAAAAGTTTTTGTAAATTATAGATATTTGGATATATAAAACTCTTTTCCGAAATTTTGGATATCCGAATTTAAAAGAACTTAGCTAAAATTTCAGATGAGAAATTGCAATCAAAAGGCTCTCGAGAACATGAGAGCAAGGACTTCTAGAATTCTAGAATGAACTGATACTCATTACCAAACTCCAACAAACAAATCTTGTTCGTGTTCTTGGTTTTATATTCACGGGGAAGAAAAGATGTTAATTTACGAATATATGCCCTACAAAAGCCTATATTTCTTTCTTTTCGGTAAACATATTTATATAGTAAGTGCACAGAATGGCGTATTACTTGTTGATTTTTGTGATTTACTCTTTCATATAAAAGTTTTACAAAAATGATAGATATTTGGATATTCGGATATATAAAACTGTTATCAGAAATTTCGGATATCCGAATTTAAAAAACTTAGCTAAAATTTCGGATGAGCAATTGCAATCAAAATGCTCTCGAGAACATGAGAGCAAGGACTTCTAGAATTCTAGAATGAACTGATACTCATTACCAAACTCGAACAAACAAATCTTGTTCGTGTTCTTGGTTGTATTATTCACGGGGAAGAAAAGACGTTAATTTACGAATATATGCCCAACAAAAGCCCAAATTTCTTTCTTTTCGGTAAACAGGTTTGTATAGTAAGTGCATAGAATGGCGATTTACTTGTTGATTTTTCTTATTTACTCTTTCATATAAAAGATTTTCAAAAATTATAGATATTTGGATATTCGGATATATAAAAAAGTTATCCGAAATTTCGGATATTCAAAATTAAAGAACTTAGCTAAAATTTCAGACGAGAAATTGCAATCAAAAGGCTCTCGAGAACATCACATAAAGGACTTGTATAATTCAAGAATAAACTGACATTCATTGTCAAACTTCAACACACAAATCTTGTTCGTGTTCTTGGTTGTTGTATTCACACGGAAGAAAAGATGTTAATTTACGAATATATGCCTACCAAAAGCCTAGATTTCTTTCTTTTCGGTAACATGTTTGTATAGTAAGCGCATAGAGTGGCATTTTACTTGTTGATTTTTGTGATTTACTCTTTCATATAAATGTTTTTGAAGAATTATAGATATTTGGATATTCGAATATATAAAGATGCTATCCGAAATATAAAGAACTTAGCTAAAATTTCAAACGAGAAATTGCAATCAAAGGCTCTCGAGAACATCAGGGCAAGGACTTGTAGAATTCAATAATGAACTGATACTCATTGCCCAAATATTGTTCGTTTTCTTGGTTGTTGTATTCACGGGGAAGAAAAGATGTTAATTTACGAATATATGCCCAACAAAAGCCTAGATTTCTTTATTTTCGGTAAACATGTTTGTATCGTAAGCGCATAGAGTGGGGTTTTACTTGTTTATTTTTGGGATTTACTATTTCATATAGAAGTTTTTCGAAAATTATAGATATTTGGATATATAAAAGTCATATACTGCATGTTGCACCTTCTCTCTTATCAATTTTTAAGCAAATACAAGTAAAAAATCAAAACTTACAAGCATCTGAAGCACAGATAAAACTAAAAAACACTATTAAACTATTTAAAAATTAATACACAATTTAATTCACCCATTCAACAAAGTATACAACTATTTAACGATAATGTACAATCTATGTTATTCAATTGCTGTACTTTATAAAATATTGTTAAGCATTTGATATACTGATTATTTACTTGTGACGGACATGCGGACGCGCTACTAGATATTTGGTGCCGTTAACATTTAGTTAGAGTATCCACCGCCGCAATGCGCGGGTCTACTAGTTTAGAAAGTAATTAATGTCAAAAATGGTCCCTGTGGTCACCTGGGTTTAACAAAAATGGTCTGTATACTTTTTTTAACGGATCCTCTCCCCGTGGTTGCGACCCATAACGGGTTTGGTCCCTTGACCAAATTATCCGTCTATTTTGACCGTTTACTTGGTCATGTATCTCTCCCTAAAAATTAAAGTTACGTATACATCCTTCTAAGAGCATGCACATCAGTAACACAAGTTACATCTTAACATCAGCTTTAACACTTTAACTTTAACTAAAAAAAAAAAAAACACCCACAACAATAACTCAACCTTAACTCACTTTAACTCAACTTTTCAAATATTTTCAATTTTAACCCTAAACTAAAACCAATACTCCATTTTTTAAAAACCATAACATTAATTCTTAAAATATATTACATTACGAAATTTTAAAAAAAAAAAAAATTCTTTCCTTAACGATTAACGGTTTGAAGATATTAATATTAAAAAAAAAGTGAGTTCTTTCAAATGGTTTTGTGATTTAATCTCATGCCATTAGATCAAATAAGAGGTGGAGGGTGAGAGATTAGTGGCAAAAAAAAAAAAGTTTTGTCGATCTTTAAATCCTTAAAACTAATACTAATTTTTTTTCTTTTAGACAAAGCAACGGTAACGTGGATCTTGGCGCTAAAGAGGGCTTAACGCGCAAGTTAAGCTGAGTTACTCCGTTGCAAGTCTTGGCGTTAACTCCACGTTAACAGTGCCACGTTAAGTGGCTAACGCCGAGTTAAGTGCTGGCAAAGGTAAAAAAGAAAAAGAAAAA
>LBNU01034118.1:2865-30435 GCA_014162995.1 Artemisia annua | reverse complement strand
TATAAAATACAAATATGTTACGAAACACTCTTATAAAATAAAACAGTTGCTACTTCTTAATTACTACTGCTATTTTGCCCGACATACTTTTTGTAAATGTTATTCATATCATGTTCTATGATTGTTAACTAGCTATCAGGGACCAAAAGCTATCTGAAGGCGGCTACAAAGAAGCGGGAGTCTGTTTTAAGGTTTTTGTGATACGGGTTTTGGTTTAACTCGAGGGTCAGATTTCAAGTGTGGTGCCGTTCTAAAAAAAATAAATAAATAAAAAATAAAATAAATTCAGCCTTAATAATGTATTGTATTTGTATGTTTTAACTCGTTATGCTTACAAGCTCTCCAATGTTAGCATATCAAATGTATCTTTTGCACTACTATAATGCAAAAACTATTAAAAATGCACTAAACTCTTCACTTTTACTAATCCTTTAAATTTATAATACAAATAATAAAAACCACTTGATATAAGATATATTTTCATTTGTTTCTCATTAACACCATCAAAATAAGCTCACTATTGATATATCTTGTTTTATTTATTTTTGTATTCATTGCATTCTTATGTATTTTGACTGTTAAATATATAGTGCACATATTGGAGCAAATTTTATTTTTTTTGAACTTAGAGCAAATTTTATTTAGTGTAAGCATATTCTAATAAGTTGCTGGGGTGTTTCTTTTTCCCTTAGCTAAGGGAATGAGTCCACATAAAGTATTTAATAATGTTATTTTTTATGTGGAGCCCACATTTTTTCACTAGTGGCTCTATATCCCCAAAGCATATAAATATGATCTCTCCCCATTAAGAGACTCATATAGAACGTGGGACCCACATGGCCTTAGTTAAGAAAAAAAAAAAAGAAACACCCCCTAAACACTAATTTAACGCTAACTTATAGTGACAACATTGGAGATGCTCACATCAAATATTGTCATTCTACATAACCAAGTTCTATGTTGAGGGTAATTTGTTCATTTCATACAACTTCATCTTCTTCATATGTTTATTTCCAGATTTTTGTTTTTTTAATTAAAAACTTTAAAAACCAACATATATTTTCATGTTTGTTGCTAAAAGTGAGGGTGGTGGCGGGTGCAAATGGTGGTGGGTAAATTGGCTAGAAATGGTGGTGGTAACGGCAACTGTAAGTGGTGGTGCTGGTTGATTGGTGGTGAAGGTGTTGGCTAGAAGTGGTGGTGGCCAAAATTGGTTGTCGTGTTGGCAGCCGGAAGTGGTGGCAATGGCTGGTAAAGAAAACAAGGGCATTGAAGCCGTTTTATATGAAAGGTTATGATAATAACTAATTAGCCATAAACAATGTTATGTTCCATGATAGTGTAATATATTTTGTAATGAGTTATTATACACATCATACAGATTATCTATGGAGTTTACCTTTTTTTGTTGTTGTTGTTGAACAACATTTTATCCTCTGCTTTGTAGAGCGATTAAAATTCAAACAAATTAACAAATATGGACATCATCATTCATCAAAGATTTTATGTATTAAGAACATTGGATATATCTTTGCAACTGATAGTGTAGGAGAAATTTTTCACTCTCTAGAAACGTGTACAAAAGTGGCATTGAAGAAGTTGATCCTCGATAATATTAAGTAGGGGTGTAAACGAGCCGAGACAGCTCGTGAGCTATTCGAGATCGACTCGTAAACTACTCGAAATCGACTCGATATAAACGAGTCGAGCTCGAGCTCAAGCTACTCGAGTACACTTTCGAGTCGAGTTCGAGCTCGAATATACTCAGCTCGTGAGGCTCGCGAGCCCTTATCGAGCTTCAATGGTATTACACTTTTACCCTTTTATATACATGTATTTACGTAATTGTCATAAAATCGAGTCGAGTCGAGCTTGTTTTTCATCGAGTACGAGATTTAAATGTGGCAACAATCGAGCTCGAGCTTGAGATGACGAGCCGAGCTCGAGCTTGAAATCCAAAGCTCGAACGAGCTCGAGTCGAGTTTCGAGCTCGAGTTTTAATAATCGAGTCGAGCTCGAGCTTGGCAATACTCGGCTCGACTCGGCTCGTTTACACCCCTAATATTAAGCTATCTTCTTTCAATTGAATTTCATGTAGGTTGGGCTGTCTGTTTAAACTTATTATATGTGGCTTATGAGCTTATTTGTTTTTCGGCTTATATTTTATATAAGTCCTAGTTTCCAGCTAATTTTGAGACTTGTGGGCTTGTATAAGTTTATTATGATATGATAAACTTATATAAGCCCATAAGTCCCAAAATAAGCCAGAAAAATAAAGCTTATAAAAAATAAGCCGAAATCAAATAAGCTCATTAGCCCACATATGAGCTTAAACAAACACCCCCAAGGCCTTTATGCTCCCTGCGTCCTAGTTAAACAGATATTCGTTGTCGGGGCTAATTCACATCAGTTCCATTAATGTAAGATGGAAAAGTTCACTCAGCTGGCGAGTGCTTGAGGTAAGTTTTGAGCTTCTGCATGTCATTCTTGAATATTGTAACAAAAAAATAAACAAATGTTGAAAACCTAGCATCGCTAATAATTTCCAAAAGAGAAAAATAAATAAATAAATAAATAAATAAATAAATAAAAAACCCCAACAAGATTGCAGATTGCAGATTGCAGATACCAATGTAACCTAATGTTACAGAATTACATGTGGTTGGTTAAGATGAAAATGTCATCCAAATACTAGCTGTTAAATAACTGCTTATACATATAAGCTTGGTCCAACTTCCAAGATTTTACTTAAGTTTCAGCACAGGCTTTCTCATAATCAGTTTCAGCCTAACTGAGCACGCACGTGTTTGGCCTTAGGTCCTAATTTGGTACATGTTATGAATTGCTCTATTGAGTTTTCATCTTTATCAGGTCAAATTGGTAAAACCTTTAGCTATACCATTTCAAAAGACTTCATCTGACCCATTTCTAAAGGCACGCCCATACAGAGTAACTGATATGATCATCAGCAAAATCTTCAATTTTCAAACAATGAAAATACATAATAGATAATGACTGTATACACAATCATTGTAGTTTAGATAAAACTAACCAGATTAATCTCATACGTAGACTCGTTTAAAACAAATAATCTGTTCACGGGAGAATTATCATCCTTTTAAAGGGCTTGAAAACGAACACATTTTAGAGTTGCTGAATTAACGTCAATGTTTTACTTGCACTTCGAAAAATAGGAAAAGAGAATAAAACCAAGGGATAAGAAAAAAAAAAACATTTGATGCACTTTTCAAAGATGGTTTGTGATAGTTTCACAACTCCGCAAATAACGATAAGTGCCATGAGAAACCAATGCGTCCGAGGACATTGAAAAGCTCAATTTTATGTGATTAAAAAAGAAATCATCTACGATATTTATTAAATAAGTTTGAAGTACTTTAGGGTTAGTAGTCCTCATGTAACTCTTCTCCCCCTTTTTAAAGACAAATAGCATTTTGACGATTTTACACCCTTTGAATATACAAATAAGTCTGTTCAAAAAAAAAAGAATATACAAATAAGGATAGAGTAGTTATAAAAGAAAATTTGTAGTCAAGCAGAAAACAAGATAACATATAGTGAAGAAGATGATCACAAAACAATCCTTAATAATGTGTACCATAACAAGCAGTAATCGAGTCTCCTATAAAAATGAATCATGTATCCAAGACTCTGCGTGATAACTAGCTTCGAAGTTAAAATATATGCTGCATGCAACAAATGGACTCCTCTTAGAAAAATAGAAACTTGCAAGCATACAAAAAAAATCATCAACACAGGAGGATATTAGATATATTATACATGTGCATGTGAATTTGTGAACTAAAGTATATACGCAAGTAATTAAAAGTAAAATAACAAAAAGCACAACATGTTCAGTGTTCTTCAGGGAAAATATCAAGAAGCATATGAGCATCTAGTACATAACACAGTTTACTCAAGACCAAATACTTGACTACAAAATACAAGGTTAACAATGCTCATAGATGCATTCTTAGAAGTTTGCAAATAACAAAAGCAAGATCATTAAGAATACCTCCTAAATCCTAATAGATGTTAAGTTTGGTAAAAGATAACTGATCAGTCTCCACTTGCACAGCCCTTGCAACCACAATGCACACACTCTATTACGCTTTCCTCCCTTAGGTGCTTTGGCACTCTACAAACACAAGTTGTCTGGAAGTTGTGATCACGTGGCTGAATGCATCTTAAGCAGCAAAGTCGTTCATACCCAGGCTGAAAATTCCACAACAGAACAATGAGTATGCATGTAAAATGTAGACTATCGGAGTGTTCATAATAAGACCTTAATTGGAGACAGATTCCAGCTACAGGAGGCAAATTTACATATTTACTTATTGATGGGTTGATTTAAATTGCTAAGAAAGAGTCTCTGATAGTTCAGTAAATTGTCACAACCATTAAATTGCTTATATCCAAAATATTAGNACACAGAATTACATGTGGTTGGTTAAGATGAAAATGTCATCCAAATACTAGTTGTTAAATAACTGCTTATACATATAAGCTTGGTCCAACTTCCAAGATTTTACTTAAGTTTCAGCACAGGCTTTCTCATAATCAGTTTCAGCCTAACTGAGCACGCACGTGTTTGGCCTTAGGTCCTAATTTGGTACATGTTATGAATTGCTCTATTGAGTTTTCATCTTTATCAGGTCAAATTGGTAAAACCTTTAGCTATACCATTTCAAAAGACTTCATCTGACCCATTTCTAAAGGCACGCCCATACAGAGTAACTGATATGATCATCAGCAAAATCTTCAATTTTCAAACAATGAAAATACATAATAGATAATGACTGTATACACAATCATTGTAGTTTAGATAAAACTAACCAGATTAATCTCATACGTAGACTCGTTTAAAACAAATAATCTGTTCACGGGAGAATTGCCATCCTTTTTAAAGGGCTTGAAAACGAACACATTTTAGAGTTGCTGAATTAACGTCAATGTTTTACTTGCACTTCGAAAAATAGGAAAAGAGAATAAAACCAAGGGATAAGAAAAAAAAACATTTGATGCACTTTTCAAAGATGGTTTGTGATAGTTTCACAACTCCGCAAATAATAGTGCCATGAGAAACCAATGCGTCCGAGGACTTTGAAAAGCTCAATTTTATGTGATTAAAAAAGAAATCATCTACGATATTTATTAAATAAGTTTGAAGTACTTTAGGGTTAGTAGTCCTCATGTAACTCTTCTCCCCCTTTTTAAAGACAAACAGCATTTTGACGATTTTACACCCTTTGAATATACAAATAAGGATAGAGTAGTTATAAAAGAAAATTTGTAGTCAAGCAGAAAACAAGATAACATATAGTGAAGAAGATGATCACAAAACAATCCTTAATAATGTGTACCATAACAAGCAGTAATCGAGTCTCCTATAAAAATGAATCATGTATCCAAGACTCTGCGTGATAACTAGCTTCGAAGTTAAAATATATGCTGCATGCAACAAATGGACTCCTCTTAGAAAAATAGAAACTTGCAAGCATACAAAAAAAATCATCAACACAGGAGGATATTAGAAATATTATACATGTGCATGTGAATTTGTGAACTAAAGTATATACGCAAGTAATTAAAAGTAAAATAACAAAAAGCACAACATGTTCAGTGTTCTTCAGGGAAAATATCAAGAAGCATATGAGCATCTAGTACATAACACAGTTTACTCAAGACCAAATACTTGACTACAAAATACAAGGTTAACAATGCTCATAGATGCATTCTTAGAAGTTTGCAAATAACAAAAGCAAGATCATTAAGAATACCTCCTAATAGATGTTAAGTTTGGTAAAAGATAACTTGCAAGATCAAAAGCAAGATCAGTCTCCACTTGCACAGCCCTTGCAACCACAATGCACACACTCTATTACGCTTTCCTCCCTTAGGTGCTTTGGCACTCTACAAACACAAGTTGTCTGGAAGTTGTGATCACGTGGCTGAATGCATCTTAAGCAGCAAAGTCGTTCATACCCAGGCTGAAAATTCCACAACAGAACAATGAGTATGCATGTAAAATGTAGACTATCGGAGTGTTCATAATAAGACCTTAATTGGAGACAGATTCCAGCTACAGGAGGCAAATTTACATATTTACTTATTGATGGGTTGATTTAAATTGCTAAGAAAGAGTCTCTGATAGTTCAGTAAATTGTCACAACCATTAAATTGCTTATATCCAAAATATTATTTTTTGGGGGTAAAGGGTTTTAACCCTGGTAAATTTATATCCAAAATATTATTAATACGTAGTATATCGTAATTAAAATTATAGGTAATATGAAACACATAATTCAGATAAATCTTTTAAATGGATCAATGGAATAGACGTATTTGAGGGTAAATCCCACCTAGCCCATCCCTTTCCCCTGTACTAAAAGATGACCCATTTCAATTATTTACCCAGTTAGTTGCACTTGCTCACCCATATTGATCACTTTCTACAAATATTAAACCCTAGAAAAGGAACAAAGAGGAAATTTCTGCTTCGCGAAATTTGGTACACCGTAAACCTATAAAGTATAAACATCTCAATATCGAGTAGCTGGGCAAGAGAATGGGGCCTTAGATTTGGTCTTATTGATATTAAACAATACTGATCAAATGCTAAAAACATCTTCGTAACTTCAATTTAATATGAGTTAAGATTGCACAAATAACAATTATGCGGCCCAGAAAATTTTTCAGTAAGCAGGTCAATCACATTAACTCATGAAAAAATAAACTATAAAAACTTGCCTTCTTCCATTTGGCAATGAGATTACGGTCTGCATAGCCTTGATCCAAGCAAAACTCAAACAGTTCAGCTGAAATTTCTTTCCTACGATGGTAAAGATCAAAGACGTAGCGACTCTGCTGATGTGCAATTTTAAAGATCGGCCACAGAGCTTCACATTTTCGTTTCCCATCATGTGGATCATTCTCAGCTGTCAAATTTAGAAATGAAACCGTTAGTACTCAATCTGCCTTATAAATATTGTAGTGCTTGATTCCATACGTGTTTCATAGTACGCACTATGCAACAACAGCAAAGAAGTTTTGTAACTCCGCAATACATAGACCACGTAGAAAAAACATAAAGCATTCTAAAATCGTGCGATCTTATTACAATACTATTCGAGTACCAAATAACCTACTAGATAGCAACTTGGAAACATTTAAACTGACATCCTGAATTTTCTTTAGGACGATATAAAAGTATTCAATAAACCCACAATACCAACGCGTATGTCATGCCCTAACAAACATGGCAATTCAATAATGCATAAATGCGTCAACCAGACTTTAATTCGGATAAAACTGTTATCCAATGGCATGCTAGCCAAGGTTTGGAGGTTTCTCTCTTTGTTTTCATATTAGAAACACCAACTTTAAATTTGATCAAAAATAAACTCTGTTGCTGTGACGATTACTAACATTAGCCCTCTGAAACTTCGCGAAAAAGAAAATGGTTGCATCATAACGGGACATTAAACAAGAAAAACTATATCATTTTCAGAGAAATAAAAAGGCCAACAAGTATTTTAGGGATAATTCATACCTTCTCTCATCTTTGCCTGTAATTCACGAAGTGTAGGCTCTACGAGCTCCCAGCCCTCTGGGTACTTGACACGGTTTGTCTTCACCTTAGGCATGTTACTGACTGCATTAATCAATCAGACACCATGAACAAAGCATTTTCTATGGCTAATTTAAAATAAGTTTTAAAGGATGAAGAGGTCCATTGTTTTGTGAAACATGCTGAACTAGAGACATACAAACCATTTTTCTACATTCTTTTGAGAACAATGTAAGTTTATTAACCATGAAGCTTTCAAACGTTAATGCAGTGGTAATAACTTTACAAAAAGAAAGCTCCATGATCTGAAAACGTGGCATCAAAAGGCAACTTTACAAAACTACATAAAAGGGGTTCGACGACAGTGAATGCCCTATGAAAAACCTCATATAAACAGCTTTAAGCTTATTAGCTTATGCATTACGAAACAACAACAAAAAAAACATGCTAGTGTCTCAGTAATAATATGCGGCAATAAAATGCAGTAATGGTAAAATAACCAAAGCGAAGTAACACTTCTAGTGGTAGAGATGAACAAAGAAAGCATATTGCCATAAAATTGTAAATAAGCATGAGCACTTGCAAAATAAGCTAAAAAAAACTACTCCGTAACTTTTTTTCTAAAGAAGCTCATACCCTTAGAGGGTGTTTGGAATTGCTTAATTAAGTTCTTAATGTCTTACTTAAAAGCAAATAAGGCGTTTCTAGTGTTAGCACTTAAATAAAGCAAACCCAAACAGCAGATTAAGTTATCCAAAACATCAATGCATCTTATTGGGCGTTTTCGTAACATATTAAGCTGATTAAATAATCTAAAGCAAAATAATTCATATTATGTAAGCTAAAAAAAAAAAAAAAAAAAAAACAATTAGGGTTCCCCTTTATAATAAGATAATTTAAGGATTAGGAATAAGAAATAATTACCGGTAACAAAGATTGTGAAAGAGATGTTACCTGATAAGGCGGCGTTGTTGTGGTAGTTCCGGTGAATGATGGGATTAGATGTGAGAGTGTTATGAGCCAACTCTAAAAATAGATAGTCACGTGCCTGGCACGTGACACTCACACGTGGAATAGTCAAACCCAAAGTCAAACCAACAACCAACTTCCTTTCCCTTTATTTCTCTATAAATAGAATTGTTTCATTTCTCATTTTTCACAAGTTGTAATTCTGTATCCCATTCTCTCTGTAATATTTCCACCATATCAATAAATAACAAATCATTTGATGTTCAATTTCGTGTTTCTTTTCTTCTACTGGAGATGCCTAATTGAGCTCAAAACCCTAACAATCCTAATCTAAATATTTTGGTCCATAACAAGTGGTATCAGAGCTCGACTCTGGCTATAATTCTGTTACAACTTCCTAACTAATTCTGTTACAAATCAGTTACAACTACCTAACTGATTCTGTTATTTTCCGGCGACGTTCGTTCACTTTCCGGCGTACAATGGTGGTGAGTACAAGAACCGGTGAAGGTGGAAGCACTTCCAATGGACAAAATGGTGCTGATCTCAACACTATTCTCCAAACTTTGCAACAAACTATGGCACAGATGGGGGAACAAATTCGAGGCTTATTGATTTTTCAGCAACATGTGCAAAATGGAGGTGGAATTGGAGCTGGAATGCAGGCACCTAATCCAGGACAGTTTGGGAGACTAACAAAGCTTGAGTTCCCAAAGTTTTATGGAGATGATGTGCAAGGGTGGTTATACCGTGTGAATCAGTTCTTCCTCCTTGATCAAATTGCTGAGAATCAAAAGGTACGATTAGTTTCTATGCACATGTTTGATAAGGCTCTTAATTGGCATAAACAATTTGTTAGAAGGCATGGGGAAAATGTTGATTGGGCTTTGTATGAGAGGGAAGTTAAAATACGTTTTGATTCAGTGTTTGAGGACCCTATGGTTGAGTTGAAGAACTTGAAACAAGTCAGTTCTGTGCAAGTTTATCAGGATGAGTTTGAAGTCCTGTTGAATAAAGTAGAATTGTCTGAAGCTTATGCAATTAGTCTGTTTATTGGAGGATTGAAGCCTGAAATTAGCTTGTCAGTTAGAATGTTTAAGCCAAACACTCTAACAGATGTATATTGTTTAGCTAAAATGCAAGAGGCCACTATTGCAGTCATGAAAGGTAGATCCATGCCTTTATTATCCACTCCTAAGACACCTTATGTGAATACAAATACATATGCTCAAAAGGCTGTAACCCAGCCACCTAAGAATACCGCCACTACTTTAGCTCTTCCTGCCCCACCTACCACTGCATATGTACAAAATAGGAGGAGATTGACTCAAAAAGAGATAGCAGATAAGAGAGCTAAGAATCAATGTTTCTATTGTGATGAAAAGTATGTGCCAGGTCACAAGTGTAGTGGGCAATTGTTTTCTTTGGAAATATGTGGTGATGATGATGAAGTGGAGAGTGGAGACAATGATGAGGCATGTGATGGGCATATGGTGCATAATTTTGGGGAAAATGTGGTTGAAGAACCACAAATTTCAATCCATGCTTTGACTGGTGGCAGTTCTTATAAAACAATGAGGGTTAAGGCTTACATGGGAAATCACACCCTGCATTCATTAATTGACTCTGGTAGCACACATACCTTTCTAGACCTCAAAACTGCTAAGAAATTGGGTTGCAAGCTCAAGACTATATGTCCAATGGAGGTCTCAGTAGCTAATGGACAAGTAATAACTAGCCTCTATGAGTGTAAGAACTTTAAGTAGACTATTCAGGGTGTGGAGTTCATGTCTGATGTGCTTATATTGCCTTTGGGAGGGTATGAAATGGTACTGGGAGTGCAGTGGCTTTCAACCCTGGGCAACATTATGTGGAATTTCAAAGAATTGGTAATGGATTTTGTGTACAATGGTAGAAGAATGGTTCTTAGAGGTGCTAAAAAGGCTGTGTTGCAGTGGATGAGTGGTAAGAAATCAAGCAAGGAGTTTCATAAGTATGGAGATCAAACTCAATCTCAAATGTTGTGTGTTTACCCAAGTACTCTATGCTGTTTAACACCCACACAGATTGAGCCAACACAACTCCCTGCCCTTTTGAATGAATATAAGGAAGTATTTGATGTGCCTACTTCTCTGCCACCTCCAAGAACACATGATCACACCATTCCCCTTCTGCCAAACACTCCTCCAGTAAATATTAGACCCTATAGACATCCACCCAACCAAAAGGATGCTATTGAGGCCATGGTAAAAGAGCTAAAGGAGTCTGGTGTTATCAGAGATAGTCAAAGCCCTTATTCTTCTCCCATTGTGATGGTTAAAAAGAAGGATGGAACATGGAGGATGTGTGTTGACTATAGGCAGCTGAACAAGCAAACTGTCAAAGACAAGTTTCCCATACCAGTTGTTGAAGAGTTGATTGATGAGCTGAATGGTGCCCAATATTTCACAAAGTTGGATCTTAGATCAGGGTACCATCAAATTAGAATGGATCCTGCTGATGTTGGTAAAACAGCTTTTAGAACACATGAGGGCCACTATGAGTTTTTGGTCATGCCATTTGGGTTGACTAATGCTCCATCAACCTTTCAATCACTCATGAATCATGTGTTCAAGCCTTATTTGAGAAAGTTTGTACTAGTGTTCTTTGATGACATACTAGTATACAGTGTTACTATGGAAGATCATTGGGAGCATTTGAGAATTGTTTTACAAGTTATGAAGGAACATGTTTTGTATGCTAAGATGAGCAAATGTGTTTTTGCTGCCAGACAAGTGGAGTATTTGGGCCATATTATCTCAGCAGAGGGTGTTTCCACTGATCCTACCAAAATCAAAGCTATGCAAGAATGGCCAACCCCAACTAATTTGAAGCAGTTAAGGGGCTTTTTGGGTTTGACAGGCTATTATAGGAGATTTATCAAAGATTATGCAGTGTTGAGTAAGCCCTTGACAGCTTTGACCAAAAAGAATGCTTTCAAATGGGATGCCAAAGCTCAAGAGACTTTTGATAGATTGAAAGTAGCGATGATGAATGCTCCAGTACTAGCTCTACCAGACTTCAATCAAACTTTCACCATTGAAACTGATGCTTCAGGTATGGGAATTGGAGCTATTTTACAACAAGGTGGCCATCCTATAGCTTATCTCAGTAAAGCTTTGTCTCCCAAACATCAAGCCCTATCCACATATGAGAAGGAGTTTTATGCAGTGTTGATGGCTTTGGAAAGATGGAAAGGGTACCTTTTGGATAGGCACTTCAAGATCAAAACTGACCATTTCAGTCTTAAGTACCTTTTGAATCAGAGATTGACAACACCATTTCAGGCTAAATGGCTTCCAAAGCTCATGGGATATGATTATGAGATATCCTATAAGAAAGGAAGTGATAACCCTGTTGCTGATGCACTTTCAAGGATTCCCAATGGTGCAGAATTATGTGCCATTGTTCTCAGTACAGTGTCTAGTGATTTGTTGTAGTTGATTAAAGATGGTTGGACTACTGATGTGGATCTGCAACACTTGATTAAGAAGATACAAGATCAGACTTACACTGGTGGCAAGTACACATGGAACAATGGTGAGCTAAGAAGAAAAGGGAAGTTAGTAATTGGGAATGATGATCAACTAAAGAAGAAGTTGTTGTCATATTTTCATGGTGATCCAATTGGAGGACATTCTGGGGTGCAAGTGACTACAAAGAAGTTAGGAACTGTTTTGTACTGGAAAAGTATGAAGAAAGCAGTGAAAAAGTTTGTGGCTGAGTGTGATGTGTGTCAAAGGAATAAGTCTGACTTGGCAGCTTCACCAGGCTTGTTGCAACCCTTGCCAGTACCTACTAAGGTGTGGACTGACATTTCAATGGATTTTATTGAGGCCTTGCCCCCATCCCAAGGTAAGACTGTATTGTTTGTAGTAGTGGACAGACTCAGTAAGTATGCTCATTTTATTCCTATGAGTCATCCATTCACTGCAAGCCAAGTAGCTCAAGTATTTTTGGACAATGTGTATAAGTTGCATGGAATGCCAAACACTATTGTCAGTGACAGAGACAAAGTGTTCATTAGTCACTTTTGGCAATCATTGTTCAAGGTAATGAAGGTGCAATTGAACCTTTCAACTGCCTATCATCCCCAATCTGATGGACAAACAGAGATAGTTAACAAGTGTGTGGAATGTTTTATGAGGTGTATGACTGGTGAAAAACCCAAGGAATGGGTCAAATGGGTATCTTTGGCAGAATATTGGTACAATACCAACTTCCACAGTTCTGCACAGACTACCCCATTTGAGATTGTGTATGGCCAAGCTCCAAATCTACACCTACCTTATCTAGCTGGCACTAGTGCAGTAGAAGAGGTGGACAGAACTATGCAAGCTAGAGAGCAAGCTATTTCTATGTTGCAGTTCCACCTAAAGAGATCACAGGATAGAATGAAAAGTATGGCAGATAGGCACAGAAGTGATAGAAACTTTGAGGTGGGAATGAAGGTTTATCTGAAATTGCAGCCTTATAGACAAGCATCAGTGAGGCAAGGGGTGCACCACAAGTTTGCAGCCAAGTACTATGGGCCTTTTCTCATTATTGCAAAAGTGGGAAAAGTGGCCTATAAACTCCAATTACCAGCTAACAGTCAAATCCACCCTGTCTTCCATGTGTCTCAGTTGAAATTGTGCAAAGGAAATGATAATACAGTGGGTATACTGCCACATTGTGGACCAGATGGTGTGTTGAGTGTGGAACCAGAGGCAATCATTGGAAGAAGATTGGGCAAGCTTAACAACAGAGCAGTGATGTATGTTCTAGTCAAATGGGTCAATAAACCTGAGGAAGATGCTACTTGGGAATTATATTCAGAGTTGATTGAGAGGTTCCCACAAATGGAATTACATTCTTGAGGACAAGAATGCTAAGGGGGATGGACTGTTATGAGCCAACTCTAAAAATAGATAGTCACGTGCCTGGCACGTGACACTCACACGTGGAATAGTCAAACCCAAAGTCAAACCAACAACCAACTTCCTTTCCCTTTATTTCTCTATAAATAGAATTGTTTCATTTCTCATTTTTCACAAGTTGTAATTCTGTATCCCGTTCTCTCTGTAATATTTCCACCATATCAATAAATAACAAATCATTTGATGTTCAATTTCGTGTTTCTTTTCTTCTACTGGAGATGCCTAATTGAGCTCAAAACCCTAACAATCCTAATCTAGATATTTTGGTCCATAACAGAGAGTGTCAAGGAAAGTGTTAATTTAAGGGGATGTTTCTTTATAAAGCTTAGGTGGGGCTTGTTTTCTAAACTAGAATGGTCCCGCGCATTGCGGCTGCGGATAGTCTAAATAAATTTTAACGGCACTAAATATCTAGTAGCGTGTCCGCATATCCGTCACGGGTAAATAATAAGTATATCAAATGCTTAACAATATTTTATAAAGTGCAAAAATTGAATAACATAGATTGTGCATTGTGGTTAATTAGATTGTACATTGCGGTTAAATAGTTGTATACTTTGGTGAATGGCTTAATTAAATTATATATTAATTGTATGTGTTGAATAGTATTTTTCTAGTTTTATTTTTGCTTCAAATATTTGTAAATTATGTTTTTTTACTTGTATTTGCTTAAAATCTATTTTAAGAATTGATAGGACATAGGAGAGAAGGTGCAACATGCATTATAAGTTACGGGTGTTCACGAGGCGATTCGGTGCAGTAAGTTGGAGGATTTTAACTATCCAATGCGGGGCGGGTAATTTATTTTACTACCCGTAATCAAACAGTACTAGGCGGGTAACCAAAATGAGCGGCTACCGACGGTTCGGGTCACGGTTAACCATTGTAGACATTTAATCGAAAATTTATGAACAATAACATGATTAAGAACGTAAAATGTTATTTTAGTAACATTCAAAAAAGTTGAATATGTTTAACTTATTCTCTCACAATGATTGCATTCAGATAAACATACAGCACAAGTTAATAAAAATTATTTATACGACAATTATAAATTAACGATCAAATTAATCAATTTTCATATATAAATGTTTAGTAAATATTATAACGTAAGCAAAAAAAGTTGGTATGCAATAAAAGTAGTGAAATATTATAATCAATACTTGTACTATTATTTAAGTTTTTTAATTAAAAACCTTTATTATATACGGTTTAGTTCGGTTAACCACGGATATCTAAAAATAAAAACCGAAATCGAGCTGTGGTAAGCGGATTTTTCCGGTTCCAATTTTTTTGGGTTTCGGTTTCTTCGGTTTCGGGTTTTTCCCGGTTTCGGATTGAGCGGTTCGGTTCGGTTTGTCGGATTTTTTGAACACCCTAGTTTTATATATCCGAATATCCAAATATTCGGAAAAATTTTATATGAAAGAGTAAGTCACAAAAATAAACAAGTAAAATGCCACTCTATGTATTTACTACACAAACATGCTTACCGAAAAGAAAGAAATCTAGGCTTTTGTTGGGCATATATTCGTAAATTAACATCTTTTCTTCCCCGTGAATACAAAAACCAAGAACACGAACAAGATTTGTGTGTTGGAGTTTGGCAATGAGTATCAATTCATTCTTGAATTCTATAAGTCCTTTCCCTCATGTTATCGAGAGCCTTTTGATTGCAATTTCTCGGTCGAAATTTTAGCTAAGTTCTTTAAATTCAGATATTCGAAATTTCATATAACAATTTTATATATCTGAAAATCTAAATATCTTTAATTTTCGAAAAACTTTTATATGAAAGAGTAAATCACAAAAATCAACAAGTAAAACGTCACATGTGCACTTACTATACAAACATGTTTACCGAAAAGAAAGAAATCTAGGCTTTTTTTGGCATATATTCGTAAATTAACATCTTTTCTTCCCCTTGAATACAACAACCAAGAACACAAACAAGTTTTGTGTGTTGGAGTTTGGCAAAGAGTATCAGTTCATTCTTGAATTCTACAAGTCCTTGCCCTGATTTTCTCGAGAGCCTTTTGGTTGCAATTTCTCGTCCGATATTTTAGCTAAGTTATTTAAATTCGGATGTCCGAAATTTTGGATAACAGTTTTATATATCCAAATATCCAAATATCTATAATTTTTGGAAAACTTTTATATGAAAGAGTAAATCACAAAAATCAACAAGTAAAACGCCACTCTGTGCACTTACTATACAAACATGTTTACCGAAAAGAACAAAGTATAGGCTTTTGTTGGGCACATATTCGTAAATTAACTTCTTTTCTTCCCCGTGAATACAACAACCAAGAACACAAACAAGATTGTATGTTGGAGTTTGGCGATAAGTATCAGTTCATTCTTGAATTCTACAAGTCCCTTCCCTGATGTTCTCGAGAGCCTTTTGATTGCAATTTCTCGTCCGAAATTTTAGCTAAGTTCTTTAAATTCTGATATCCGAAATTTCGGATAACAATTTATATACCCGAATATCCAAATATCTTTAATTTTCAGAAAATTTTTATATGAAAGAGTAAATCGCAAAAATCAACAAGTAAAACGCCATTCTATGCACTTACTATACAAACATGTTTACCGAAAAGAAAGAAATCTAGGCTTTTGTTGGGCATACATTCGTAAATTGATATCTTTTCTTCGCTGTGAATACAACAACCAAGAACAGGAACAAGATTTGTGTGTTGGAGTATGGCAAAGAGTATCAGGTCGTTTTTGAATTCTACAAGTCCTTGCCTTGATGTTCTCGAGAGCCTTTTAATTGCATTTTCTCGTCCGAAAGTCTAGATAAGTTCTTTAAATTCGGATATCCGAAACTTCGGATAACAGTTTTATATATCCGAATATCCAAATATCTATAATTTTCGAAAAACTGTTATATGAAAGAGTAAATCACAAAAATCAACAAGTAAAACGCCACTCTGTGCACTTACTATGCAAACATCTTTACCAAAAAGAAAGAAATCTAGGCTTTTGTTGGGCATATATTCGTAAATTAACATCTTTTCTTCCTCGTGAATACGACAACCAAGAACATGAACAAGATTCGGGTGTTGGAATTTGGTAATAAGTATCAGTTCATTCTTGAATTCTACAAGTCCTTTCCCTGAAGTTCTCAAGAGCCTTTTGATTGCAGTTTCTCGTCCGAGATTTTAGCTAAGTTCTTTAAATTCGGATAACCGAATTTTTGGATAACAGTTTTATATATTCGAATATCCAAATATCTATAATTTTCAAAAAAACTTTTATATGAAAGAGTAAATAACAAAAATCAACAAGTAAGACGCCACTCTATGCACTTACTATAACAAACATGTTTACCGAATAAAAAGAAATTTAGGCTTTGTTGGGCATATATTCATAAATCAGCATCTTTTCTTCTTCTTGAATACAACAACCAATAACACGAACAAGATTTGTGTTTTGGAGTTTGGCAATTAGTATCAGTTCATTCTTGAATTCTACAAGTCCTTGCCCTGATGTTCTCGAGAGCCTTTTGATTGTAATTTCTCGTCCTAAATTTTAGCTAAGTTCTTTAAATTCGGATATCCGAAATTCCGGTTAACAATTTTATATATCCGAATATCCAAATATCTGTAATTTTTGAAAACTTTTATATGATAGAGTAAGTCACAAAAATCAACAAGTAAAACGCCACTCTGTTCACTTACTATACAAACATGTTTACCCAAAAGAAAGAAACTTAGGATTTTGTTGGGCATTTATTTGTAAAGCAGCATCTTTTATTCCCCGTGAATACAACAACCAAGAACACGAACAAGATTTGTATGTTGAGGTATGGCAGTGAGTATCAGTTCATTCTTGAATTCTGCAAGTCCTTGCCTTGATGTTCTCGAGAGCCTTTTGATTGCAATTTCACATCCGAAATTTTAGCTAAGTTCTTTAAATTCGGATACCCTAAATTTCAGATAACAGTTTTATATATCCAAATATCCAAATATCTATAATTTTTGGAAAACTTTTATATGAAAGAGTAAATCACAAAAATCAACAAGTAAAACGTCAATCTATGCACTTACTATACAAACATGTTTACCGAAAAGAAAGAAATCTAGGCTTTAGTTGGGCATATATTCGTAATATTAATTCTTTTCTTCCCTGTGAATACAACAACCAAGAACACGAACAAGATTTGTGTGTTGGAGTTTGGCAATGAGTATCAATTCATTCTTGAATTCTACAAGTCCTTTCCCTAATGTTCTCGAGAGCCTTCAGATTGCAATTTCTCGTCCGGAATTTTAGCTAAGTTCTTTAAATTCGAATATCCGAAATTTCGGATAACAATTTTATATATCCGAATATCCAAACATCTATAATTTTCGAAAAACTTTTATATGAAAGAGTAAATCACAAAAATCGACAAGTAAAACGCCACTCCGTGCACTTACTATACAAACAAGTTTACCGAAAAGAAAGAAATCTAGGCTTTTGTTGGGCATATATTCGTAAATTAAAATCTTTTCTTCCCCTTGAATACAACAACCAAGAACACAAACAAGATTTGTGTGTTGGAGTTTGGCAATGAGTATCAGTTCATTCTTTAATTCTACAAGTCCTTGCTCTGATGTTCTCGAGAACCTTTTGATTGCAATTTCTCGTCCGAAATTTTAGCTAAGTTATTTAAATTCGGATATCCGAAATTTCAGATAACAGTTTTATTTATCCGAATTTTCAAATATCTATAATTTTCGAAAAACTTTTATATGAAAGAGTAAATCACAAAAATCAACAAGTAAAACGCCACTCCGTGCACTTACTATACAAACATGTTTACCGAAAAAGAAAGAAAACTTTTTATTGGGCATATATTCGTAAATTAACATCTTTTCTTACCCGTGGATACAATAACCAAGAACACGAACAAGATTTGTGTGTTGGAGTTTGGCAATGAGTATCAGTTCATTTTTGAATTCTACATGTCCTTGCCCTGATGTTCTCGAGAGCCTTTTGATTGCAATTTCTCGTCGATCACTTAGTTTCCCTTGTTTGGTAATATCATTATATTTTTTCGGGGTTGGAGAGAAAAATTCAAGAATATGACATTCAATTTATAGCGTGAAAGTGAAGGTATGTTACCTTGTACACTCGTCCAAAACCACCCTGTTCGAGCTAAATTGGTGAGAAATCATCTGTGGCGGCTATGATAGAAGCAAAACTAAATAGTAGTAAATCGTTTCCTTTCCCACCATCCGTTCCAAGCTGGTGTATATTTTTAAAGCTTTCAGAAGCTGTGAGCTCTAGGAAAAATTCATCTCTCTTTCGTCTCTCGTGTTCTACAATAAGTATTCACAACTTAACAAAAGTACTTTAAAGGACAAATATACGGTAACTTATTTTTTTTTATAGTCTTGTACCTTCTTATCTAAGCTTTCTCTTCTTTATACATCATAAAAGCCCCAAACAAAGGAAACCAAAGGAATAACAACACTAATAAGTATCCATAGCCATTTTTTGCTTTTTTGTTGTTTGTTTCCTGCATATTGGCTCGTTTAGATTCAACTAGGTACAAATGGTAGTAAAACCATTGAAATTTAACATTATAGTATTATACGTGTACTGGGACTGATTGGATTTTGGTTGATTACATACTTTAATGTAGAGTTGGCATGTGGATTAACCAAAAAGTTATTGCTTCCTGTCCAAATAACGTAGTCAGTCTCATTGGTATTACTACTATTAAATTCCCCATTCTTTTCACTAAAGTTATCACCCTCTCTTCTACATTGAGGCAAAGTCGACTCTTTTACACAACAGTCACTTGAATCATACCGATAACAAAACTTAGGGGTCCATAAAGTAGAGTTATCACTATCTCTAATCTGCCCTTTTGGTATCAAAATCCACATTGTTAAACCAACATTACTACTCTCATAGCTAAGTATAGTGCTTCATTTGTGTAAACTGAAGTGAGATTATAGCGGAATTGGCTACCTGGAATGTTCAATGAAAACACATACTAGAACCTTTGACTATTTAATTTCCCACTAGTCCAGTAGGGTTGGCCTCGTCTTCGAATCATCAATCTTTGAGATGCCTCTTCAATGGGTTCCCAACTCAAAGTAAAAGTTCCCGAATTATGGATTTTTTTACTCAACCACGAAGGGGTCCAGTTCTTCCCAATGGTCATGTTATAACCCAACTTCATACTCGGTAAAAGTATGTTGGTTGGGTGATCAAAAATCTATTACAAAATCTTCTAATCAATTTCGTTAATCGATATGAAATTACCATTGTTTTCCATGGCTGCAATTATGTTTGGTTTGGGACCAACATCTACATCAGTAATGCACATTAGCGTGCTGCTTGCTGAAGTTATTATCAAGTTTCCAGTTTTGACATCAATAGAGAGGGCATGGTCCATGGAGCCAGACATTATCGGTCGTCTGGATTAGCAACCCATACTTTCTTGGATTCAACATCACTTGTGTACCAAATTCCCAAGTACTTGTAATCTTCATTGAAAAACCCTAATGTGAAATTTCCAAGGATGGAAACAAGCTGATCATTGGACTTGAGTTGACTGCCAAGTTTCATAGTTAAAAATGAATCGGAAGCGGGACAAAATCTGATAGTGTAATCGGAACCATTACACATATATATTGCAGTCTCGTCTTCGTATGGGGTACTATAGGATCTAGGACAAGCTGACTTGAACAACCGAGCATATGCGTCGGCTTGCACGTTGTTGGTGATCCAAACGACCTGCTACAAGAATACTCAGGCGAGCCAAACGCTTGGCGAGCAGTCCTATAACCGCTTCCACTTTCAGTTCCGATGGGCACCTTTGAATCAAGTCATCAATACATCCCGTTTTGGCACAACTTCGTAACCCAGAACCTGGCCCACCAATCGACTCAATAAACATAGGCAACTAGGCAAGTAGTAACCATCAAAAAGACTGACATCATAAAAGTCATGGCCTTAAAATGCTTTCAAACTAAATTCTGCAATTGTAGCAGGTGGTCTGTATAAATTTCCGTTGCACTCCACTTCACCCGTGCCACAGTCGCCACTTGTACACGACCCATTACCCGACACATCAAAGTTGCAACCGATCATACCCAGATTCTACCACTCGTCCATCTTGATGGAGCTTCAAAAGAGATTGAATTACATTTTGTGAGCTCGAATCCAATGGTGCTAAAATTTAATGTGCCCCAGATTTCAGGCCAAACAGTGAATTCACAGTTATTAAGAAAAGTAATGCTAGTCCCTGAAGCTCCTGCAAATATTAAAAAAAAAAAAAAAAAAAAATGTATTCAGAACAAGATCATAGCATTGACTAGAAGGATTAATCCATCCGTATCAAGATGGCCCAAACCTCGCACCAAATATTCGGTTTTAAGTTTTTTTAAAATCAAACCCCGCACAAAAAGTTTGATTTGGTTTTTGGTTTTTTGCAGCTCGGTTTTTGGTTTTCGGTTTTCGGGTGTCCGAAATTGAGTTGATGGTTTTTTGTTAGACCCATTATTTTAGCTATGTTTTTTAAATTTGGATATCCGAAATTTCAGATAAGAGTTTTATATATTCGAATATCCAAATATCTATAATTTTCGAAAAACTTTTATATGAGTTCCAAAACTGATATTTCATAAAGCCACACATTTTAATAATTTTTTATGAATTTTTCGGATATCCGAATACGGGTATTTTTTGAATATCCAAAGCCTAAATCAAGAAATCCTAGATGTAAGTTGAATATTTTGTCGTAAAATAATATGATTGTATAACATGAATATAAAGATGAGATGTGCAAACTAGGGCTGAGCAACGGTCCAAAACCGAACCGACCTGAACCGAAACCGATAACCTTTAATATGGAACCGAAACCTAACCGATTATTGTCGGTTCGGTTCGGTTTTGTGTTGGTTCGGTTTGGTTTACATGGTTTATGTGTGTGTTTGGTCAGTTTTGGGTCGAACCGAACCGAAACCGAAAACCGGTAATACATAGAACCGAAACCGAACCGAAAATGGTCGGTTCAGTTCGGTTCGGTCCGGTTCGGCTCGTGTCTCGGTTTTGTGCTCGGCCCTAGCAAACGTATATAATATAAGGAAAACTAACTTCGCGAATTTATTATAGTGTTAGCTAAATAAACATTTATTATGAATATCTAATCTTTTAGTTTTTAGACTTTGGAGATTACTTGTATCAAAATAAATATGTATATATATTTATTTATTTTTGTTTTATGAATATTAGTATGTAGCAGTTCGGTTTTTTGGGTTTGAGTTTTCATATAAAACCAAAAACCGATCCAAATCTTTTAGTTTTTTAAAAACCAAAACCGCACCATCGGTTTTAGAATTGGTTCGGTTTTTTGAGGGCGGTTTTTTGGTTTTGGTTCGGTTTTGTTGCTCTCCCCTAGTATATAATAACAAAAAATAAAAAAAAGCTACACTGCTATTAGAAAAAGTGACAAGTTAGATACATTTCTAATTAATTATCCCATGAATAAAAGGATAACACTCGCATCTTTCGCTTGAGTTACTAAACCATACTTTTTACTGTAAACGTGCTTAATTAATCGAACTGGAGTTTTAGTTACTAAACGAGACAATTGAGTTCCATCTCGTATTACGCTTGAAATCTACGGAGTAATTTATTTAAGAAAATCGAAAAGTATAAAAGAGTTTGAGCAAATTTATGGAAGTTTAAACGAACTTGAGCCGAGCAAACTATTAAACTAACCGAGCTTTAATAAACTGCCACTCGACACTTAAAGTATCAATGTTTATAGCTTACGAGTACAAGTATTAATCGATTCAGTTTTTTGTATTTCTTGGTTTGGGATCAATCCGGATATAATCGGAATCCAAAGTGATCCAACCGCGATGAAAAACAACACTTGTTTGGTTCGATACTTTAGCTAGAATCAAAATCTAAACCGACCGAACATGGCACAAACCAACCAAAACTTGGTTTCCAACCATTAACTGACCCGCGAACTGATTTCAAATTCTAAAACTTAGTTTCAGTTCGACTGAAATAGAATATGAATACACCTGGTGAAAATGGTTGACCGTTATTTTTGTCACCAAAATATCCTGCAAATGTGACGAAATTTCATTACTCTTAACAAATAAATTGTACAACTGCACCGATCATAGATTTCAAAACTCGGAGCAATAAGTTCTACAATTTTCTCCCATTAACATTTGAGCCACATCGTCATTGCTGCTTATAACCGCTAGCATCTTATCCGCACAGACTGCATCCTCAATTGCCACTAGCACAGTGTCATAAATATTGCTCTTGCTAGGTCCGATGACTCGTTTGAGTTGCTTAAATGGTTGACAGCAACACCCCTCTTCACATAAATTATTCAAAGAGTTGCTGCAACTGATTTATGATACAACAAAGATGGTCACTTTGACTAGAATAACTCGAACTCCAGATGCCCATCGGAAGACTCATTGTAGTCCAGATACTTCTTAGCTTTCTCTAAAGAAGCAGACTTAGAAACCGTGACATCATACGGCTCAGGCAACTCAGGTGGAGATGCACATCGTATCAAAGCCCAGTTTAGACCATCAAAAAACGGGTGTTGTTTAATTTCAGCAGCCCCTCTTTGTGACCCCAATCGATTTTCAGGCTCCTTTTGTAATAACCCTTTGATTAAATCTCGAGCTTGAAAACTAACTAGTGGTGTGTCAGGGAACCTAAGATTCTCCAAGACCACATTGGCTAATGTCTCATCATTACCTGGACCTTTAAAGGGTGTTTTCCCATACAGAAGTTCGTAAAGGAAGATACCAAACGTCCACCAATCGACAGCGCTCCCGTGACCATCTCCTTTGATGATCTCCGGAGCTAAATACTCGTGGGTCCCAACAAATGAGTTGGATCGTGCTTCTGTTGGTTCAGCCACGAGCTGTGGTAATGACCGGTTTAGTGCTGTAAGGTCAGGTTTGGTCTTCTTGCCTTTTGGTCTTGATCTGAAGCATGAGACTTGACAGCTTGGTTTAATGCAGAAAGGGTCTATACAGTTTGAACCAGCACATGGACCAGATACCCTAGGAGGCTCTGCTGTACCCAATGAAGGTGATTGCAGGAGCATAGGGTTTACAGAACACCGAAGAGAGAGATCAAAATCTGTGACCATGATGTGACCATCTTCTCGAACTAAAATGTTTTCTGGTTTTAAGTCTCGATATACAATGCCAAGCATATGCAAGTATTCCAGGGCAAGGAGGACTTCTGCAACATAGAATCTGCATGCAGATACAATAAGGTTGCATAAGTATTTTTTTTTTTCCCCTTAAAACAATGATGCAAATATACAATATACCAGTCTTATGAGAAAAGCATTGATATATTTCAAATGGGAAAAGCATGGCTATTATATAAAACTGCTCAAGTGGTTTAAAATCACACATGCACAAACAAGCATGTATGCCAAATGTACCAAAGAAAATCGTGGACCAAATGAATTAAAATTTAACGAACATATGACCCCTACTAGATTTACCATCTAGTGATGTGTAATATGATCTCGCATGATGAAAGGATACCTTAGAGAAAATAGAAAACGAGATCCACCAGCATAACACATTATCAGCAAGTCATCAAATGTTAAAGTTTGATGATGGGTGAAAATGGGCAAGACTTTTGCACTGTATAAAAAACGGTCAGGTTGGGTTGACCTCAAATGCTTTTTGTCCAAATTTTTATTTATTTTAAAAACAATTAGTGTGTCAGATATGATTACCAAAGTTACATTATATCAATAATAAACTAATTATTGATTAAATGATCTAGGAGGCTTTATGAACTAAGGAAAACACTATAGCGATTTCGACCCATTTGACTCATTTCCTTTTATGTAAAGAAGATTATTTTTTCCTTTTGATCCATTAGATATAAAACATAACCCACAATATAATGGGTCAAAATTGCCACATCTCACAGCGAAAATATAATTGCACGGAGAGAGAAAGAGAGATTTGACTTACCGTGCTGCTTGTTCGTGAAAAAATCTTGCAGGCTGCTTTTGCCTGAGAACGTGAAGATCTCCACCCGGGCAATACTCCATAACTAGACATGACAAGTTCTCGGATACAAAATGAGCATAGAGTGTAGGGAGAAAAGGATGATCCAAAATGCTCAAAATCTCTCTTTCCATATGGGCTCTAGGCATCTTTTGCCTCCTTTCCAAGAACTCGTTGTCCATCACTTTTATGGCAAACGGGTAGTTTGTGCCAACTAGTTCGGCAAGGTAAACTGTACCGATATCTCCACACCCAAGTTTTTTCAACAGATTGAAATGCCTCAATCCAAGAAACCCGTTTTGATTCATCATATGATTAATTGCCTGCCATCTTACGTCCTTCGACATATGAGGTCTGTTGACAATGATACACCCACTGAGGTTTCTCTCTTCACTAATGCTAGTACTAGTACTGTATTCACAAATGCTGCTGTTTGAACTTTGAGTAAACTCCCCTTTATCTCCATACTTTGAGTTCTTTTTACTGTGTAGTAACGAGATGGTTTTACCATAGCTGGTCAAAGTGTTGACTTGTTTTGGCGTGCCATTGTTAGAACTGCCTTGAGCAGTGGTACTACTTGTGGAAAGAGGAGATAAAGAGTCTTTATTGGACTCGTTGTTTGCGACCTTTATAGCACAGTGGCAGTTTTGACATATCACATGGCTTGTGTCTGGCGCCAATTTAGCATTCACGGATACAGTCGCCTTAGAAGCAGGAGCAGCTGAAGTCAACTCCTGTCTTAACTTTTTCTTCACAACAGTCTTGGTCCGAATGACTGTCTTGACAGCACGAGGTGAAGTTCTTATTGACTTTCCTTTATGACGGGACTTTGGGGTTGCCTTACTTGGGGTATTCTTATTCTTGTCACAATTATTTACGACTTTAAGTTCAGAAGTAACCGACTCCAATGAACTTTCAGGTGCAATACGGGAAGGTGTTGAAGGAATTGAAATAATCTTCTTCTCTTGTACCGGGTCACTTATTGAATCCTGACTCCCGGATTCTGGTTCACGTAAGAACTCATTCAGCTTTAATATAGGTCCCGCAATCTTTGCTGGCTTTCCAAGATTCACTCGAGGGGAAGACTGTGCACTGTTGCTAAATGGCTTTCCGAGATTCAATCGAGGGGATGACTGTGCACTGCTGCTATATGGCTTCACCTTAGACTCTCGCATGTACCAAGGAATCCTCCCTGAAGAATTTGACGTGCTTTCTTCACCAATTTCGACCTCTTTCTTTATAGCCATAGGAGAACCAGATTCACCAGCTCTAAGAGCAGATAGAGCAGGAGACCCTGGAGGTTTTGATAACCTTTTCATGGCAGCCATTTCTGAAGCTTGCGAAATGCACAAACCCCTTAACGCCTGTTTCAGAGACACGGGCTCGGTATATCCGATTCCTGATGTAGATGACAAACTCATTCTCATCGGTTTCTTGGATGGATTTTTCCTTGGTGTGGCTCCACCTGCTTCATCAGAGAAACTTGAACCATTGAATGAAGATCTGACATTAATCGCCTCAAATAACTTATTAATGTCGTCCTCCAAATATCTATTGCCCCCCTGGGGCTTTTTCTCTTTGTCATTCATGGTTGTATGGTGATAAGGCTTAGAGTAATCACTCAAGTTAGGTTCATCTTTCAACTCCACAATCTCATGGGTACCATAAAGGGAACCCATCTATGACAATGCTATACTCACTTTGGAAATTTATATGTACGCAAAAACACGCACTAGCCCTTCACTGGATATCACCTTCAGAATGCTGAAATATGTATAAATTAAGCCCACACATGCCCCAGCAGCCTCTCACCAAGGATTACACACCAGAATCCAGATCTTGCCATATCAGTAATTTAACTTAGGCAAAATGAAGTGGAGCGAATCCTGCAATGGGACCAATGCAAAGCAAAGTCAGCCAGATCACTTACTCGGCAATTTATCATGATCAATAAATGCATAAAGAATATTAGCACAGCTCACTACCACAAAAAGAACTATAGGATATGCACATAATCATAGAAAATCCTCCTAATAAAAAGTGCTTTTTTCTCCAACATCCCCACAGAAAGGAGTGTTCTTTCACATAGTTTAAAGGGCACATGATATATATATAACAAAATTTGAAAAGCTGAGAAGATGATGAACATTTTAAAATCGTAAACTGGTTCACATTATGATTCTACTGATCTAATCAATTTCCTTAACTATAGTAGTTTGATGGTTTTTGCGCTGACTTGTGGCCCAAGAACTAAACTAACTTTTCTTACATACAGTGTACTAAACAGCTTAAGTGTTAAGCTTTGTCCCACCACATCAATTAGGTGGAGATGCTTAACCAACCACCTATAATTTCTTACCTTTATTCGTTAGCAACTAATAATTAACCTAAGCATCTTAAAAGTTTGAAACTTTCAACAGGAATAAAAACTTATTTCAACAATCCACTTTCGAGACATTTCCTAGATTTTCCGAGTAATAGTATAAACAGAAGTGAGAAAATAGTAGTTTAAATAGGCAGTTCTATCAGAATCATGCGGTACCAACATTTTGATTCTCGATGATATCCAAAACGTTTAAACTAGAAACAATCAACATCTGTCTAATAATATATTTAACTATTTCATCAATGTGACAAGAAAACTAGTATTTCAGAAAATTAATAGTATCGATATAAGAACGGGACCAATTTTATATTTATCAATAAAACTATCAATTCATAGAAGAAAATAGCAGATCATTAGTCAACATACACAATCTAATCAAAAATCGAATAAACTATTACACATGCAGCAAAAGGCGTGATTTTGACACACCACCAACCACTACAAAACCACAATCACAACAAACAAACTGGTCAAAACATATACTATTATTAGGTATTAGAATAATTTCCTAACCACAAACACGAAAAACAGATCTACCGCTTATCAAATTAAACTACTCGAAACTTTAAAACAATAAACACAACAACACATTTCTAATTAGTATAAGTTTCGCAATACTAATTCATTTCAAATACATTGATT
>LBNU01034117.1:0-31386 GCA_014162995.1 Artemisia annua | reverse complement strand
AGTTTAATCAATGGTTGATATTAAGCCTAAGATAAACTTAGAATGCATTTTCGTCAGTATATAAACAAATTGTTTTAATAACGGCTATTTATAACACACACATCTCTCCGTTCCTAACTTAACTTCTCTCTCTACTCACATTTCCCCCCAAATTTAAAAACCGCTAATCTAACTTTCCCATTAATCAATTAATCATCTATAATGCATCAATTCAACTATTCATAATTATCGATCAAGGCGTTATTTGATTTGAATGCACCAAGTTATGTTGGATCCGGATTACTGTGATGCTATTGATGATTCAATAGGAATGGTGTGGTTGAGAGAATCAGTTTAGCTCTGATGTGGTTAATTTTGGATGGATCGGAGAGTGGTTGAAGAATCAGTTCAGCTAGTTGGTGTTAATGCTTCTGATTCATGTGATGAGATTTTTAACTCTGTATCATCTGTCTATGTGATGTGTTCCTGTCGTCTAATGGTGGATCAAAGTTGCTAGTTTGTAAGTTTTATTTTTGTAATTCACAATATCACTTGTATGAGTATACTCATGTTTTATGTTCTGCATCATTTTTTATTGTTTTATGAGAAATTTATATTGCTTTTGGTCATCAAATGTGTTATATTCACTTGTGATAACATAATTTTTCTTTGTATTAGTTGTTATAAGTTGTTACGTTTTATGTTTCTTACTTCCAGAATTCTAAATGTCCGAAAACTTCCTGTTCCATTGCTCACTCATATTTAATTGCATACTCCGGGTTGATCGCTTTATGGTCCTAAAGTTTCTTGCTTAGTGTTTGCCTGTTTTGGGGATGATTTGATCAGGTTTGTGTTGCATTAGTATGTATAGAAATTCGTTCTGAGGCCGGTTCTTGGTGTTTAGACATGTTCTAAATCAAAAGATTGAGGGTGGTTATGTGAAACAAAAGACATTAGTTTGCAATAGGGAAGGGTGTCCAAAGCAAGAATGATATTTTTGATCACACTCTAAATTCAAAGAAACGTAACAAAATTATAGGACTTCGACATAAATTAACTGGTGCAAAGCACGGTTATTTTGATATGTCCCTGTACGAAAGAAGTTTTGTGCTTTCGAAGTTTGATGTTACACAAATCATGAACTGTGACGGTAATGAGTATAGGCCATTTGTTCAAACAGTGAGAAGCCAGTTACTTATGGCCGAGCAGATGTTGTATTAGTTTAAAGCTTGCAAATGAAACCTTGGAACGTTAGAAGGCACAATCATTGTATTCTGGTTTGAAAGGAAATGCTGCCACTTGTTCATTGGTACTTGAAGTTTGAGTTAAAACTATGTCAGCATAACGTTTTATAGGAGATATTGTGCTGCAGGATGCTTATAATCGTAGGAAAATAGGCAAAATTATACATGCGGACTTTTCTTTTGATTATTTCTGTGAGAATGCGGGATTGTGTTGTTTGTTTGGGCCTGCGAAGTTGCAAAGTGCAAATATAGGGAGTTTGGCGATATTGTCTCTTTTGATCGCAACATACAGAAACAAAAGGTATGCTTTTTATCTTTTTATTCACTTGAATATTTCATTGTTTTTTGTATTTTAACCTTTAATATTCACCTGAGAATTATTTTATATTTGTCAGATATAAGAGGGTTTTTGTTCTTTCACTTGCGATAGACAACCATAGGAATCTGTACTCTGTTGGTTCCTGGGCTTATCTAAAGAATGAGACTGCAGAATCTTATATATATGTTTACTCACAGCGGTGCCAAAAAAGCCTCAAAAAGCTCTAAGTATTATTGGTAAGCTGATCAAGATGGAGCATTATGCGGAAGGACAATTGAAGCTAGCTTCCTGATTCAAGCATAGGCTTTGGCATGTAGGCATATCATGCAAAAATACCCATCAGAAGGTTTAATACATTTAATCTACATGTTATTAATTTATTTTGTCCTTGTTTATCAATTTATTTATTTATTTTTGTGATATCTGGCTACAAAACCATGTTATAATATCACTTGGATATACCATATGTAATATCACAAGTGATATTTTACAAACCGATGTGTAATATCACTGTGATATTACACATGATATTCCTTTTATTGGGTGTTCACTTTATTCAAATGTTTACACAGGTATACCTCATATTGTGGTTCATTTTTTTTGTTACAGATTGCTTACTAGAATCTATGATAATACTGATTTTAAAACTAAATTCCAAAGAAGATAGGTTTGGAATATGTATATCGGGACCGGAAAGAGTTTGAGCAATAGGATGGAAGAAGTTAAATGGGAGGAGTGTTGATCTTCTTTATATCATAAGGGTTTGCAAAGATGTTATAGGGTATTAGATCATCAATGGATTCCTGCTTTTTTATTGATTCCCTCTTTGGTGGGTTAATGATGAACTACTTCGTAGGTCAGAGAGGTGAGAAATTCTTTCTTTCTTCACATTTCACAAGGCCGGTGGTGGAACCTAGTTAGAGTTCATGATTTTGTTATGACTCTGCAAATGAACAACAAGAGATACGAAACAAGAAAGAATTAGATATCAGTCGATTGGATATCCTTTCCTACGTTGTTGCACCCATTAGCATTGAGATCATGCAGCAAGGGTAATACACTCGTTGTTCGTTGGTGCGTGCCAAAAGGAGATTATTGGCAGGCTCTTGTTTATGGTTCAATAAAAGAAAAGATTCAGATGATGGGATTTGACTTGTATTATTAAAGAGAAATTGTGAGTACCAGGCTTCTATGCACAGTCCGATAAGATTAATAAAGCGGAAAGATTCAGATGATGATGTGGAAAATTGAATTGTATGAAAAAAGCCTACAAGAGATACTAGGAACATGGTGTTCTAATATTTTCCAATTTCTGAACAGTTTTCAAACATATCACAATATAACATTTTGCTCCCTTTTTTGTTTAAATGAAGGATATTGCATAAACAGGATGATTCTGGTCGTATTGCTGTTGTCAGTGTTTTCGGGTGGATTTTGGTGTCGACATGTTTTTGGTCTTAAAAATTGCAATGTCAAAAAATTCTAATCAGTATTTGTTGAGGCGTTGGTCAAGGGATCTATACCACCTGGGTTAAGAAGGAAGAAACCCCGTGTATGGCTGAGAAGGAATGAATGTTGCCTAATCTTGGTGTTCAGGCCTTCTATTTTTTAAAAAAAGTTTTGATGATTGTTGTCAGATTTTGTGTGATGATGAGCCAGAGGTTGAGCTGTTTTGAGATAAAGCTTAAAGCGTTAGAAGTCAGAAATTGAAGGTGATATGCCAAGTCTCCACGTACCGAAAGTTTCTGATGTTGCTTCAAGAATTTATGGTATTTGAAAGCCTAACGAAGATTAAGGTTAAGAAATCCAATCAAAGACAAACAACAAGGGTGATAAGAACAAGGTGATAAGGACCGCATCAAAGGTGGAGAGAGCCGAATCTTTGAACAAAACAAAAACGAATGGTTGTAGTATTTCTGTGGTTTGTCCTGATCATAACAGACGCACTTGCCCAAACAAGGAAAAGATTGGTGATTTGTTATGGCGGTGTGCCGAAGGCAGCGACGGCCCGCGGAGGCGGCGTGACGTCGCCGGAGCCGGCGCGGTGTCTTGTAATAGGACGTCTTTTATTATTATTAACTGTGATTAATGAGTCCTTGGAATATTTTAATCAATTGTGATATTTCTATCACTTGTGAATTTACGTCTATCATGAATAATTTAACACTTGTGAATATTTTTTATCACTTGTGATAGTTATGTTTTTTGGATGTTTTTTAATTTTTTGATTTTTATCAACTTTTGATTTTACGTTTGTGACATTAAAATAAGTTTGGAGATTAGTTCTATGTTGTAATCAACTTGTGGCTTTATCAGTTTATGCTTTTTTGGATGTTTTAAATACTTTTATCACTTGTGATATATTCTATATGAAATATTACTAAATATGACTAATAATCACTTGTGATAAACCAATAAGGATGAACAAATCATACAAGTTTGGTTGCTTATATTTCATGTTCAAGGAAGAACATAGAAGATGTAAGAAGTATTCTTCATATGAGTCAGCATCACAGGTCTTTTAATCAATTGAAGTTCCAAAGTACACTTTCAATATAAGTAAATGCATATAACATTCTGCTCATAACGACTAAGGCCGGTGCCACAAAGGGGGTACAAATTTGTGGCAACAGGCCGAACGGTGTGTTTGGGACCTAATTAGAGCACCGTCCTTCTTAGTTCCCAAACTGGACATGTCCATAACATTGCGTTGGTCAGCAAGTAACCACAACATCTTGCTTAGTCTATACCTAAACTTAGATTAAACTATGTTCATTGTTTTTAGAAACAAAGAATGTATGACTGAGATTGGTCCCTCAGTTTGTAGCAAAAAAGTAGTTTGTAAAATAACTTTTCTCTAAAAGAATATTATTGATGTTATTGTTTACTTGTATATTTTTAATTATATGAATTCCCTATTCTGGTCTAACTACTCGGACTGTCGGACACACATCTTTTGGGCCTTGGGCTTCTATGCCATATAGATATTTATGAAATCAATGTATAGATTCATAACTGTACGCATACTACTTTATGTTAAAATTTTGGACCAAGGTTATTTCACGTTTATGTGATCCCATTAATCTGCTGATCCAAATAAAAAACATGTGGCTGGAGGCAAATGAACGAAATCTTCACTTTGCGAGATGCTATCACCAATAGAGGTATGCTCAGTTATTGATTAATTCAAGTGTTCTATGATTAGATTTTTTTAGACATCCGGGTATACTCATCTCTTGTTTATAATTTGCAGAAGATCATACATACCCTAAACTTGGTATATAATACGTTTACTACAAGTACTATTTTATTGAATTCGTGTGTATATGATCGTAATCACGTACTCACTTAGCATTTATCTATGTAACTATGTTGCTAATGATAACATGGCTACAATATTTACTAACCTTGTTCATTTGAGGTTTAGATAGTTATATATCCTTAATCCTTTGATCCTGCCTATTGGCACAACTTGGAAACCAGAAAGAACAAATATTAAATAAAATCATCATAGATATCAACCACTTACGTTGTTCAGGTATAGGTGATTCGGACAAGCATTTTATACTATTTGATTTTGTATACTCACAAGTGTATGTTTCATAGAACACACTATGAGTTATTATATGTTGTAACAAGAACCTTAACTAACATATTGATTTTTAATGCTAACAGGTCCATACCATGAAGGCGGCTTATGACTAATACCCCTTTGAGATTCTAATTGATTTGTGCTTCCAAAGTTTCGGCCAGGTCAGTATCAATACCAACAATTCACAGTCCCGCTTAAAACTTTTGCATTGAACAGTGAAATTGGATATAGAAAAGTATTGTTGTTTATATGTGGTTCTTTTCTAGCTTCAATGGAGAGTAGGAAACCCTTCTTCCTGACCAATGTATTAAGAAGAAAGCCTCAGAATTCTGAAGTTAGTGATGAAAATGGTTGGGGCAATACAACAGGCGACCCTGGTCTTAATGGGTGGGGTTCGTCTCCTGGTTCCACTAGTTCTGCACCAATCACCAATGGCTGGGCAGATGAGCCACCCGTGAGCCATTATAATGGATGGGGCTTGGGTTCAGGCTCATTGCCGAAACCTCCTAGTGTAGAAACAACTAACAATGGATCGGGCTACCAGAAGACTAAAGATGAGTATAATGGATGGGGCTCGGGCTCAGGTGGGAAATGTGCAACTGCAGAAGCAAGTACTAATGGATGGATGGCAGTTGTGCCACTTAAAGATGGGTACAATGGGTGGGTGAATGAGCTTTCTGAACCCGAGCCCATTAGGAAGCAAGCAGAATTTGATGTGGGTATCGGCACCATTTTGGAACCAAGGCAAGTAGAAGTCGATTCTTGGGCTCCTTCAGCTCCACCGCTTCCTGATGATGGTTTCAATGAAGACAATACAGATGTCGCTTCAGAGGAGGATGGCAAGAAAGGTGATGCATTGTGCGTGGTATGTTGGGTAGCACGGGTCGAGGGAGCTTGTGTACCTTGTGGACATATGTCTAGTTGTATGACATGTTTACATGAGATAGAATCTAAACAAGGAACTTGCCCTATTTGTCGATCAAAGATTGATAAGGTTATAAGAATTTATGCCGTTCAATCCGAATAAGCAATTGTTGTCATATTTCTACAAGTGGTGATGCGCCTTATGTTCCTTTTCATTCTTGTCAACAATGTTATACTGTGATAGCAAGAAGTCTTCTGTCAAACTATCTGATATATCATAAGGCTAGTAAAGGGTAATTCTAAGGTTAAGATTACAAATTCTTTATATCCAGGTCCGCTTCCTTGTGCATTTCATATAATGACGACGCTATGGTCGTGTTAAGTATTAGTGCTAGCGTATTTAGAAGGGTTACAAAAAGATCCTTAGATCAGGTTGGTGATCAATTTCGGATTTGTGGTATCTGTTGCAATTTTACTGAATCATTTGTTTTTCTTGTTTGATAGCTTTTTGATAATTATAATGTACACACATTTAATATATAGACGATTACTTATGCGCGCATAGCGGCGACCTTGTATAATTTTTGACAAAATCTGGTTGCGTTAATTTGTATGTGCGTATTTTAGTTTATTGCAATTTTTGGTTTCTTTGTGGTTTTGATCGTACAACAGTATTCCCGTGAAGGTGACGTAAAAGAAGGGGGAAATTGGTGGAGTAAAGGAGATTGTGAACTCGTGCTTTGGTGTGACCTTTTATACAACACTTATGAGTTTAGTTTGTAGTCATTGCATGAAAAAAAATCTATGGGTTAAAAAGGAAAAAAAATAAAATTGAGAATTAAAAAATATTAAAACTATTAATTTAGTGGTATATGTTATTACCATTTACAATAATGGTATTTTAAAACTTGCCATTTAAACCGAATTAAATATAATAAGTAAAATTTCCATTGAACTTGTTTTGTAAGGTATTATAAGCAATCAACATTATTCAAAATTTAAGCATTTTAAGTTTAAGTAATGCATATGCATACATTATAACTATAACTACGAGTTATATCGATACATAAAGAAAGTTCTATTATGTCGACAACGTTTTGTAGCAATAATTTTAATTCGGTTTGTTGTCACTAGAGATGGCAACGGGGCCGGGTATGCGGGGAAAGGTTGATACCATCCCCATACCCGAAGTTAGATAGTTATCCCCATCCCCGTCCCCATCCCCGTCGGGGGTCACAATTGCATCCCCATCCCCATCCCCAATGGGGAACGGGGATCCCCAGTGGGGAATCGGGGATTTTTCACCATTACATGATTGACATTTTAAATAAATTTCAAATGGTGCAACCATACTAAAAGCAAACAAAATTCATTCATTAGATTAAGTTCAAGCATTCGACAAAACATAGTAAAGAGTACGACTTATCGTAAGTACGAAAACGACTACAATTGGAAACAAAAACACGAACTAATCCAACATGCAAAGGTATAATGACCATTAACAAGAGTACTAGCGAATAATTGAGAAGCTTTTTAATATTATATATAATTATATTCATGTATAAAAGATATTCGGGGACGGGTTCGGGAACGGGTACGGGGACCCGAGGGTATTACCATCCCCGCCTCCATACCCACTTTTGAGTAATGGGGATTCCCCATCCCCATCCCCATACCCGGTCAACTCGGGGATTCCCCGGTCAAATCGGGGTCGGGTATCGGATTCTCCGTCGGATTCGGATTTTTTCGCCATCTCTAGTTGTCACACCATACAAAAGAAAATTAATGATTTTTATTTAATTTTTTTTAACTTAAATTAATGAAATTTAATGAAGTCATATTTACTACTTAAATTTAAAGTGAGTAATTAAGTCAATTTTAATTCGGATACGGACTGAATATTTACTAAAAGTAATGACTTTGCAACAAGTTTCAAATTTCACCATCAAGACCTTTCAAGCATTAAACATTGCATATGGGAAACAAATACTCTTTTGATAAATCACTGAATGAAAATCAGGGAAATTAAATCTTCTTCTACGGAGTGTACCTTATATATAAAAAAAACACGTGCAAAATAAATTGATTCGTTCATACAAATCATGCACGCATGTATGTCGTATAACTTCTTGGTTAGAAGTAACTTCAAATCAGGGATATTCGTCGGTTGCGGTTCTTAGATTTATATGATCGTGTGATTTTAATTTTTTCGGTTTGAAATTTCGCTCAAACAAAACCAAAATCAAATCAAACAAAACTTAGATCAGATAAAACTCAAATCAAACAAATTTAGATCAGTTAAAACCAAATTAAATTTGGTTCACTCTTGATTTAAAAAAATAAAATAAAAAAATAATTAAAAAAAATAATTGTTGACAAAAACAATCAAAGATTTAGAAGATCAAATAAGATTAAAAAATTTAATGTATAACAAAGCAGTGGCAGAACTTCATTTTTTTTTTTTTTTTTTTTTTTTTTTTTTTTTTTTTTTTTTTTTTTTTTTTTTTTTTTTTTTTTTTTTTTTTTTTGGCGCAAAATCGTTTGATAAATTATAGGGTGAAAATCATTAAATAGCAATCAAGTCTTATGTTCAAAAAAAAGGAAAAAAAAAAATCAAGTTTGAATTTTATTTCAATTTAATCACTACAACTTTCTTTTGATCATAAGAAACTATCAAAGTTTCATTAGTGTTATATTATTGTGTAATATTTATGTTTGAGTGACTAAAATGGAACACTTCTTAAACTTGGTTATTATTTAGTATCTTATATTTCTTTTTACTTTGTGCATAAGTTGGTTGAGATTAGTGACCATCAAGAGGTGGGTGTTTATTATTAAAGTACAATTAAATAAGCACATATGAATATTTTAAACATATGGAGTAGTTTTTTTTTTAACAATTACTAGTACATAATAATGGAACAATATTGGAAATTGGATGATTTTTTGATTAAAATAAATTTTGAGTGACTTAAGTTGAAGACTCTCAAAACTTTGTTATTACGGAGTATTAGATAACATTTTTCCTTATAAATAACTTACCAAAGAATAATATTCATATTTTTTCACTTGGCCAATGTTAAACACACTAAAGTCGTTTACTATTTTGTGTACTAGACGACTCAGGTTCAATATAATTTTCATACAACGAAATCCAACACTTTATTTTCATTGTCATAATTTTTGTTTTTAATGTAGCAGATATTCTATACAAAGTGTCATCTCATCCTTTCTCTTTTATTTGCACACTTTAAGGATTGATCGGGACACTCCTTCTCTGCATTAAATACTTGTACAACATTAAATATTCTGCTTCAAGTGTTTGTACCTTGAGTGTGCAAATAACTTTTTAGAGTTTGCAAATCATTAGCCTTTCTCTAATTATACAGCAATAACCAAAATACCATTCTAGTAATAACAATCAATAACTATTATTGGTGCATTCTCACCAAAAACCCAGCTAAAAATACCCACTTACTTAACAAAAATAATAATAATAATAAAAATAAAAAAAATAAAATGAAAAGATAGAAATACAAATAACGTCAGTGGATGAAACAACTAGGGGACGAATAACACGAATGGCACCAAAGGTGGTATAGTATAACACGTTGTTGCTTACCAAAATTTGCCAACAACACATCCTCGTACCATTCACTCAAGATGGGCACAGTAGTGACCAGCACCGACCATCATTTTATCCACCGCATCAGCTTTATCTCTCCGGCGACTAACATGAATATTTTTGCAACAGTTGGCCGACCTTCATCATCTTTTTATTTATTTTTTCAACTTTATTCAACTAACAAATTTAATTTCATTACATTCTTCTTTCTTTTCCTTCTTTTATAAAAGGCTTTACAAATAATACCTAAAACAATTACAAAAGTAAAAATAAAAATAATAATAATAAAAATAAAATTCTCATCTTCAACTTTAATAAACACTGAAAACACACACACTGAAAAAACACACACATTACAACTTAAATGCATTATAATCATTGAGTGGTGGTTATTTTGTTGGAAAGTGGGAAAGTTGTTTTGATCATTCAAGCGTCCATTCGACTAAAAGAAAAACAAAAAGTAACCGATCGATAGGCGATAGACACCCTACAGTAGGGGCGATCTATCGCCCAGTCGATCTTCACTCGTTCGACTACTCCTTCTGCGCCCAGCCATAGTAATTTGCTTACCTTAGTTTCGAGATAAAACATTTTATTATTTACACCAATCAACAAACACACAACTTTTTTGAGGCCAATGATTTGCACATTTTTATTTTTTATTTGCACACTTTAAATTATGTTTTAAGCATTTGTATATTTATCATATGTTGCTTTTGAAAATTGTATATTAAAATATGCGGATAAAAAATAAGAGTGTGTAAACACTCTTTTTATATCCCCTCCCAAGTTTTTCTTATAAGAGCACTCGGTGTCTTAACATGACACCCGAGTTAAACCTTCACATTTTCGCGTTAAAGGTGTGTTAACCACACCGTCATCCCATTTTAAACTTGCGTTAAAGTTTTGCGTTAAATGGTTAACGCTACGTGAAAGGACCAAAATGAATTAAAAAAAATAAAANATCTCATCGGTGGGTGGAATAACCCAAACGCGGGTTCATCTTCAAACTCGAACGCGGGTTCATCATCACCCAACATCTCTTTCCCTAACCCACTCGTCTTGTCGAGCCAAGAACTTTACCTACAACATCAACGATTTCTATATTGGGAACAAAGCCAACAAAAAACACTTGGTGTGACGTTTTATATAGTATAGTATAATATCCAAGCAATTTCTCAACGAATAAGAAATTACCCGGGTCGTGTCCGTGCGAAGGTTAAATGGAATCTCGTTTATCGTATTTGATAAACCGTGTTTGTGAAAGGTGTAAAAGTGAAAATAGTGAAACTGAAATTCAAATAGTGATAAAGACAATTGAATTATGCACAAAGTACAAGCAATATATGCACAATGATCTAAAAATTAAAAACGGAATTTCAAACGCTAAATTTAAAACGTAACGTACAAAATAAAACGCGACTTTTATTGAAAAATGATCCTAAAAATGTGAAACAATTTTCTAAAAATCTTAAACAACTAAAAAGAATTTTAAGAAAAAGAAAAATATTTTTTTGACTTTTTATTTATTTAATATGAATTAAAAACTATTTTTGTATTTTTATTTAATAAAAGAAAATCAAACTAATTTTAAAATGAAAAATTTACTCTACAAAATTATTTTCTAAAAATCCTATTAAACTCAAAATGAAATTTAAAAATAAAATCAGAAAATATTTTTGTAATTTTTGTTATTTATTTGGAAATTAAAAATGATTTATTGTTATAAAAACTATTTAAAAATTAAAAGAAATAGTAAAACAATTCAATTAATTCTGAAATTTTTATGAAAATTCTAAAACCTTATTATAAAGCTAATGTGAAAGAAAAATTTTGGAAAAAAAGCTTATAAGTGCTTATTGGCTTATTAACTGCTTATTACAAGTGCTTATTAATAAGCAATTGAACCAAATCTAAATGAAAATAGTACAGGAAGCTACTAGCATCCAAGCAAACTCAAATTCATGCAAATAAGATCCAATTGAATCAGAAATATGCATATGCAACCTAAAACAACTCTAATAAGCACTAATAAAAGCCAAATAAGCACAAGAGGGTACCAACAAGCTAAAAACAGTGGAAAAGGCTCAATCACACTTAAACAAACTCAATTAAAGCAAAGAAACTCAAACTACAGTCTAACATAACCAAATGCAAACAAAATGAAAAATCAGCCAATCCTACTTATTGTACTCAACTTGTAGATAGAAATAAGCACACCAAATAAGCTAGGAACTGAAATGTTAAGGGGGCAAAACCTACACTACCCAGCAGACAACACAAAAAAATGAAAAGCCTATGAGGATCTAACCAATTGAAGTCCAATTGAACCAAAGTTCAGCAAACAAATCTACATATTGGACAGCAAACTATCAGCATATGCTGACTTTTCAGTATTTAGTCCCTTTTGACTTTTTTTTTTTCAGTTTAAATCCAACCTAGTGAGTCTACTATGATGTGATAAGCATTGATTAGCCTAAATTATGCTTCTATATCGACTAATGCAACAATATCAAAAGATAAAAAAAACTCTAAATCAACTCAGTTCTGTAAAGACTCTCATGAAGTTCAAGTTGACTTTTTCTAAAAATACCTACTGATTTATATGTTTAACTAACCTAATTATATCTAAGTTGAACTCCTTAAACCAGTTATATCCTACAGAAGTTACTAATTCACAGCTAACACATTCTATCCAAACACTCCTAAATATGATAGTTACACTACAACTAGCAGTTCTAATCTATCAAAACCTAAACTAATGTTCAAAGAAAGTTAAGTAACAAAAGCAAGAAGCATGCTCAGCAACTAAATCTAACAAGTAACAATGAGAATTCATAAATGCAGATTACCACATATTTACTTACTACTATCAGATTGTGACAGTTAACATGAAGATATATCAACAAGCACTCAACTAACTCATGAATATCATAGTTCACATGAAGCACTATTATAACAAGACTACGCTTATATGTAAAAGTTCACAAGTAAACAACTCAGAATCAAGTTAAATGAGCATAATTCACACACAATAAAGAGAATTAAAGAGTGAACTTACAAATGATGAATCCTAACTGAAATAGGATTAAAACAAATCCATGCCTATCTCTTAGATATGCTCAAACACTTCTGCTACAATTCATCACCTCAGATCACCATTACCATCCCTCCTTTTGACTTTCATTGACCACTTATATTTTTGCAATTAAACGATACTTAAAATCCAATAAACTCTTTGCAAGCGATGAGAAAGCTTATAGAAGCTTATGAAAACAGATTTGAAAGCTTGTGGAATTACAAAACAACTAAGTGAAAGCTTAAAGTAGAAATGTATTCGAATTAAAACTAACTTGTATTAATTGAAAATGGATTACAAATGATTGAAAATTAAAAGATTACAGCTAAAAACATGAATTTAAGCTAAAACTATTTTACCACTACTCCTAATCCATTAATTATCTAACTACAGCTAACTACTAACTAATCCCCTAACTGACTAACATCTCTAATCCCTGAGTGTGAAGGAGCTTTTATAGCTGACTGAGGAGGTCTTCAGAAGTCTCTAGAAATGGCATCCATCAAGAATATACTCCCTTAGATCCCTAGACACGTCCTTCAACCAATCAAAGCCCTGGGATTAGCCTTGTGACGCGTCCCATCCACTAGAAAGCTGCCACGTTACATTCCCCTTGTCAGGCTTGTCAGGTGTGTAGGGAATTGCCACAATTACCCTTAATACGAGGATAATTGTGAGTGGGATTGGGGTATTGGTGATTAGGGTTCATATGTATGCTGGGTAAAAAGGGGAAAAAAGAATTGGCGCGTTTATGTTTTTTTTTATATATTATTTGACTTTTGTGAACCAGGTTTGGGGTAATGGGCTTTGAGTTATTATAAAGGAGTTGGGCTATTGTTTTTAATTTGTGAATGGGCTTATGGTTTATTTGTTTTTATTTTGGGTTTAATTGGTTTAAGGATTTAGGATGTAAGTTTAATAGATTTCAAGGTTTAAGGGTATTTTTGCCAAGTGGTAAAATCAAGGGGCTTCTTCTGCCATTTTTGCAAACATGATTCCAAGGGCTTATCTTGACAAAAATTGATTCTTCAAGGACTCTTTTTGACATTTAAAGCTCAAATAAAATCCAAACTCTTCCCCGGCTCAGCTTTTATTCACTCTTTCCAAATCCCGTGCTCATTGTCGTTTTTGGCTTGGTTTTGTCCACTTTCATAAATATCCATACCTGCACATTCACAAACACAAAAACACATGTATTTGGCATATTTGGTCGGGTTTCTGGTCGTTTTAGTCCGTAATTTAGGTGAAAAGGTATGTGTAAAATATCACATACCAAAATCCCCCAGAATAAGGTATTGTCGTATCCTCACGCAATGTAATCACATCACATTCCCGAGATAAATAATTTAGAAACTCTTTCTACTAACTTTGAAAAGTAGCAAGAACGTTCAAAAGAGATTCAAAATCATTTATTCCCGAAAATGCCCCGTTAACCCATTTTATTCCATCTATTAACTTTACACTACTATTTTTGTATTTTTCACTTTATTCTTGTGACGATATGTTAACTTTCATTATCTTGCAATAATTATTAGGTTCATCGAGTAGAAACACAATTCATGGAAAAGTGACCAAAAGGATAAAATTCGTCATCCTTGATTTTTTACAAGTCCCCAAACTAAGCTTATGAACGAGATCACCGTTTACTTAGAACTTAGATGCCAACACTACTCATCGTAGTTACTTGTGAAACCTCTCGTTCTCATATCTTAGTGTATCTAGATTTTTTTACTTTTGTTGAGAAATGAATTGCTTCATATTTTCTCGTTTCAATATGATTTAGTCCGATAAAGATACCAAGAATTTCAACGCTAAATAGTTAGTCATCTTCTCTTAAGAAGGTTTGTCGAAAAATGAGGTCCACATCAAGGATATTGGATACATACACAAAGACTTTGGAATACATCAAAATAGACATAAGTAGGAGAGTACCTTCACGTGCACCTCATGCGCCCAATCTAGGATCATTTGCATGCACCTCACGTGCTACCAACTTTAGTCTTAACACTTAAGCTCATAATCCATAAATCTNCTTCTCTTAAGAAGGTTTGTCGAAAAATGAGGTCCACATCAAGGATATTGGATACATACACAAAGACTTTGGAATACATCAAAATAGACATAAGTAGGAGAGTACCTTCACGTGCACCTCATGCGCCCAATCTAGGATCATTTGCATGCACCTCACGTGCTACCAACTTTAGTCTTAACACTTAAGCTCATAATCCATAAATCTCAACATAAATCCTTATTCTTTCTTTTGATTTTTTCACTTTTGACTTTTTTTTTCATTTTTTTCTTTTCTTTTATTGATCATTTTTTTCTTTTTCTTGCCTTAGTAACTTTTTAACTCCGAACCTTCACGGTTTCAATCCAAGACCTTACCACCTTTAGAAGTAAGGATCCAAGGCCCGATCTCAATCCGAAGTCTCAAAGCACCTTATCTCTAACGAATACCGGGCTTTAAAGGGTAGCTCCGAAACCACATACGTACAACTCAATATAACGAAATACAATACAATACAACTTAATACAATTGGCGTGTATCCTTGATGTGTACCCAATTTTTCATACAAAGATTCTCTTAAGAAGATAAAGAACTAAATTTCGTCAAAACCGAGACATCTTTAATTATTATACACAAGATATAGGGTGAAACAAGCTGATGGGAACAAAAGACCACAAGTACCTTCGATGAGCTTTAAAGAGAACCACTACTCCACGTATGGCATCTAACTTCTAAATAAACACTATCATTTCTCGGTCTTCGCTTTTTTAAAGTTCTCAAATAATGAGATCCGCAAATACTTAGCCGATAATCAAGCCACGCATATATAAAGTCAGTTATGGAAACTTGCAAACTCTAGTAAAAGAATTCGCGTTTTCTAGCTTCTTATGTAAAAGACTAGCGAAAGCTTTTAAGCTGCACATGTATAAAGTAATGTACGGGAGCCGACAAAAGAGTAGCTCCTTGTGTACAAAACTAGAAAAAGCTTTTGTGATCATCATTGGTTAAGGGAACAAGCTAGGGCTCAACACGCCCGATCAAGTCAAAATTTTATTCCTACTCTCGCCAGCAAGAAAGCCAACAGGGTGTCAAAACACTTATTATATTTTTGCATAATTTTTCAACTTTTTTCATTTTTTTTTTTTGNCCCCCCCCAGACTAAAGATAAACATTGTCCTTAATGATTCAAAGGTAAGGGTAATCCTAACAAAAATCTAGGGCCGTTTATTAAGTATGCCAAAGATATGTTAGTCGATAAGATTTAAGGATATCGGATAAGCAACGATGAATGAAACTCGAGTGGAGAAAGTACAAGCACGACGAGCACGAGAGTCTTCATTATTCGGGCTAATCCTGGACATAAACAAACAACAACCACAAAACACGAGATATGGAAGAGGTAGACCTCCTCACATCACATTAGAAAAGAAAATAGAAAGAAGATAGAAAGATAAGCATGGGGTGCCTCCCACGAAGCGCTTGTTTATTAACGAGTCGTTTAGCTTAGACTCGCCCCGAATTTACTTAATCTTGGGGGAGCAAGTGAAACGGACACCCGGTACGAAAACCGGAGATACCAGGGCCAAAAATGGTATCCTCACTCCCGGTGGAGTGGAAAAGTGAAGAAATCATGAGATAAGTAAAGAATGGGTAAAACACACGGATGATAATAGCAAAGTCAAATTTTGAATCATGAGTGGGTTGGGCGGGTAAAATTTTAAGCACCGGATCATCATGATCAAAAACCTCGTCCACCACTCCAAAAATAATCTTATCCGTACCGGATTCAAAATCAACATCGGGTGGTTTCGCGGGCGGACGAGAAGATGGTAAATCGAAGAGAAATGAGTCAGCTTCGGAAAGTAAATCATCATCATGTATTTCTTCAATAAGAGCATTTCTTCGAAGGTCATTCTCGTCATTCTCAATACCCGGTGGTATCGAGTCAACCGTAGCAAGAAATCGATCGACATCCTCTAAAAGAGGGTCACGTGACGGATTATCAGAAATAATTACAGAGTCGATCTCAAAATCAAAATGCTCATAATCCGGAAGAGAGATATCAGCATGAATAGTGGGACTGCCAATACTCGTCTCTTCAAATCGAAAAATTTCAAGCTCGGGTAAGAAATCACTATCCATATCGGGGATAGGAAATGAAGAGGTAATCATTGGATCAGAAGACGGAGTCGGATTTTTTAAAGCTTCGATTTTTGAAATAAGAAGATTGATATTGGATAATTTTTCACGAAGTAAATCATCTTCAATCTCATCGTCATCAAGGTCAAAATCATTTATCTCCTCAAACTCATAATCGGAACGTGATTCCTCAACATCATCGATATCTCCACAAGAGTCGTCATCACTCGTAGTATACTCATTGTGAGAATTGGAATAACTTTCAACATCATCGTTATCAACGGGATTATCATCAATCTGAATTTCATTTGTATCAAAAAGAGGGTTCAAATGAATAGTAGTGTTTTCGTTTGGAACATCCTCATCCGGAAGCGTATCATCATCAGATTCATCAAAAACTTCATTACTCATTTGAGGGGGGGAAGATGACGAGTCTTCATTCAGTAACCTCTCAAGGAAAAGAATATCCCCCTATGGATCAAAATAAGTATCATTAATATTAGTTGGAATAGAATCATTATTAGGAAGCAAAGCATCGATCTCATCCAAAATGGAATCACTTCCCTCAAACGATGTGAGAGAAGGATGGGAAGAGTTGGGATTATCTTCGGATATATCAAGAGGAGTATTTTGAACAACTTCACCGTTAGAATTTTCCTCGGACTCACTTGGGATTAGGACGAGGTTCTCAACACTAGACTCATTGAATAAATCAGATTCCGTTGCCAGAGTAGTGTTAAGAGGCTCATCCCCTATTGTTAGAGAGTCATCGGGTTCTACGGGAGAAACAACAGAAGCTTTGTAAGGATTAAGAGCGATCGTAATTGTTTCATCATCGTCGTCGGAATCATAATAAATGAAAGACCTATAAGGATTAGACGCTCTTTCCTCGGTAAGTAATTCCTCCATCGACTTTCCCTGCGGGTTATGATTGATCTCAAATAATCTAACTTCTTCGCGCATTCTATCTTCAAACGATAATTGTGGGGGTTGGTTAAAACCATGAGAATCGTAACTCGAATTAGGCTCAAAATAAGAATTATCAAACGATCCCCCACAATTTTCAAAGTTTGATGAACTTTGAAATGAATCACCATTATAATACGGTACTTGCTCATAAGATTTTTGAAAAGGAAGATTGAAATCGTTTTGAGGATAATTACCAAAACTCGTATCACAAGCATAAGACGTTTCAGCACTCGGGACGTAGCATATACAATTTGTGTATCCACATTGATTACAAAAACATTGTCCACTCGGTAATCCTTCGTCGGATGGATGTCCACAATTAAAACAAGTGAACGAAGGTGGTGGTGGTGTCGGATAATAATCAAGAATGTTTGAAAAATTGTTAAACGATTTTTGAACATATTCTGGAGAATTACAATTCAAACAAACGCCGTCATGAATATCACTACCACTTTGTTCACACGTACACCAAACACATGAACCTTCAAAGAACGGTTCTCCACAATTAACACAAATTGGATCCATAAGAATTAATCATNGAGGATAATTACCAAAACTCGTATCACAAGCATAAGACGTTTCAGCACTCGGGACGTAGCATATACAATTTGTGTATCCACATTGATTACAAAAACATTGTCCACTCGGTAATCCTTCGTCGGATGGATGTCCACAATTAAAACAAGTGAACGAAGGTGGTGGTGGTGTCGGATAATAATCAAGAATGTTTGAAAAATTGTTAAACGATTTTTGAACATATTCTGGAGAATTACAATTCAAACAAACGCCGTCATGAATATCACTACCACTTTGTTCACACGTACACCAAACACATGAACCTTCAAAGAACGGTTCTCCACAATTAACACAAATTGGATCCATAAGAATTAATCATAAGAGGAGATAGAGAAAGAATTATCGGTTTAGAGGATTAGTGAAGAAGAATTAAACGTATAAGAGGAAAAGAAGATTATTTTTGGATTTTATGACGTAAAAACGATTTAAGATAAAAGTAAAGTAAAATAAAAGTGAAAACAAATTTTGAAAAAAAACTTTGGGTTTTTGTAATTAGAAAAATGGAAAACAAATTTGGAAACGAAAAATATTTTTGATTTTTATATTTAAGAAAACTTTAAAAATCAAAATATTTTTGTATTTTTCTTTCGTTTTGTTATTTTTGTGATCGATTCGTCACCCGAAATCGTTTCCTTCAAATCTACGTGCAACAAAGTTGTCGGTTGTAGAATTAAAGTAATCCGAAAACGAGTAATTTCACAATCTCTTTTTGCGTTTGAACTTATTTGGTTTACAACCGCCCTCCTTCAACGGAAGACCGAGGATGTTTATTATATTTTTGGTATTTTGCAAACAATTTAGGAAAAGTGTTTAATATTTTTGATTTTTTTACTTTTTATAAAAGAAAATATATACAAGGAAGGTTTTTCAAAACAACGATTTTTCAAAAACGAAAACCAAAATTCACTTCAACCTTCCCCAGCAGCGGCGCCAAAAACTTGGTGTGATCGTTTTATATAGTATAGTATAATATCCAAGCAATTTCTCAACGAATAAGAAATTACCCGGGTCGTGTCCGTGCGAAGGTTAACTGGAATCTCGTTTATCGTATTTGATAAACCGTGTTTGTGAAAGGTGTAAAAGTGAAAATAGTAAAACTGAAATTCAAATAGTGATAAAGACAATTGAATTATGCACAAAGTACAAGCAATATATGCACAATGATCTAAAAACTAAAAACGGAATTTCAAACGCTAAATTTAAAACGTAACGTACAAAATAAAACGCGACTTTTATTGAAAAATGATCCTAAAAATGTGAAACAATTTTCTAAAAATCTTAAACAACTAAAAAGAATTTTGAGAAAAAGAAAAATATTTTTTTGACTTTTTATTTATTTAATATGAATTAAAAACTATTTTTGTATTTTTATTTAATAAAAGAAAATCAATCTAATTTTAAAATGAAAAATTTACTCTACAAAATTATTTTCTAAATATCTTATTAAACTGAAAATGAAATTTAAAAATAAAATCAGAAAATATTTTTGTAATTTTTGTTATTTATTTGGAAATTAAAAATGATTTATTGTTCTAAAAACTATTTAAAAATTAAAAGAAAAAATAAAACAATTCAATTAATTCTGAAATTTTTATGAAAATTCTAAAACATTATTATAAAGCTAATGTGAAAGAAAACTTTTGGAAAAACAGCTTATAAGTGCTTATTGGCTTATTAACTGCTTATTACAAGTGCTTATTAATAAGCAATTGAACCAAATCTAAATGAAAATAGTACGGGAAGCTACTAACATCCAAGCAAACTCAAATTCATGCAAATAAGATCCAATTGAATAAGAAACATGCATATGCAACCTAAAACAACTCTAATAAGCACTAATAAAAGCCAAATACGCACAAGAGGGTACCAACAAGCTAAAAACAGTGGAAAAGGCTCAATCACACTTAAACAAACTCAATTAAAGCAAAGAAACTCAAACTACAGGCTAACATAACCAAATGCAAACAAAATGAAAAATCAGCCAATCCTACTTATTGTACTCAACTTGTAGATAGAAATAAGCACACCAAATAAGCTAGGAACTGAAATGTTAAGGGGGCAAAACCTACAATACCCAGCAGACAAAAAAAAAATGAAAATCCCTATGAGGATCTAACCAATTGAAGTCCAATTGAACCAGAGTTCAGCAAACAAATCTACATATTGGACAGCAAACTATCAGCATATGCTGACTTTTCGTTTTTAGTCCATTTTGACTTTTTTTTTTTTCAGTTTAAATCCGACCTAGTGAGTCTACTATGATGTAATAAGCATTGATTAGCCTAAATTATGATTCTATATCGACGAATGCAACAATATCAAAAGATCAAAAAACCTCTAAATCAACTCGGTTCTGTAAAGACTCTCATGAAGTTCAAGTTGACTTTTTCTAAAAATACCTACTGATTTATATGTTTAACTAACCTAATTATATCTAAGTTGAACTCCTTAAACCAGTTATATCCTATAGAAGTTACTAATTCACAGCTAACACATTCTGCCCAAACACTCCTAAATATGACAGTTACACTACAACTAGCAGTTCTAATCTATCAAAACCTAAACTAATGTTCAAAGCAAGTTAAGTAACAAAAGTAGAAGCATGCTCAGCAACTAAATCCAACAAGTAACAATGACAATCCATAAATGCAGATTACCACAGATTTACTTACTACTATCAGATTGTGACAGTTAACATGAAGATATATCAACAAGCACTCAACTAACTCATGAATATCATAGTTCACATGAAGCACTAACATAACAAGACTACACTTATATGTAAAAGTTCACAAGTAAACAACTCAGAATCAAGCTAAATGAGCAGAAATCACACACAATAAAGAGAATTAAAGAGTGAACTTACAAATGATGAATCCTAACTGAAATAGGATTAAAACAAATCCATGCCTATCTCTTAGATAGGCTCAAACACTTCTGCTACAATTCATCACCTCAGATCACCATTACCATCCCTCCTTTTGACTTTCATTGACCACTTATATTTTTGCAATTAAACGATACTAAAAATCCAATAAACTCTCAGCAAGCGATGAGAAAGCTTATAGAAGCTTATAAAAACAGATTTGAAAGCTTGTGGAATTACAAAACAACTAAGTGAAAGCTTAAAGTAGAAATGTATTCGAATTAAAACTAACTTGTATTAATTGAAAATGGATTACAAATGATTGAAAATTAAAAGATTACAGCTAAAAACATGAATTTAAGCTAAAACTATTTTACCACTACTCCTAATCCACTAATTATCTAACTACAGCTAACTACTAACTAATCCCCTAACTGACTAACATCTCTAATCCCTGAGTGTGAAGGAGCTTTTATAGCTGACTGAGGAGGTCTTCAGAAGTCTCTAGAAATGGCATCCATCAAGAATATACTCCCTTAGATCCCTAGACACGTCCTTCAACCAATCAAAGCCCTGGGATTAGCCTTGTGACGCGTCCCATCCACTAGAAAGCTGCCACGTTACATTCCCCTTGTCAGGCTTGTCAAGTGTGTAGGGAATTGCCACAATTACCCTTAATACGAGGATAATTGTGAGTGGGATTGGGGTATTGGTGATTAGGGTTCATATGTATGCTGGGTAAAAAGGGGAAAATAGAATTGGCGCGTTTGTGTTTCTTTTTATATATTATTTGACTTGTGTGAACCGGGTTTGGGGTAATGGGCTTTGGGTTATTATAAAGGAGGTGGGCTATTGTTTTTAATTTGGGAATGGGCTTATGGTTTATTTGTTTTTATTTTGGGTTTAATTGGTTTAAGGATTTAGGATGTAAGTTTAATAGATTTCAAGGTTTAAGGGTATTTTTGCCAAGTGGTAAAATCAAGGGGCTTCTTCTGCCATTTTTGCAAACATGATTCCAAGGGCTTATCTTGACAAAATTGATTCTTCAAGGACTCGTTTTGATATTTAAAGCTCAAATAAAATCCAAACTCTTCCCCGGCTCAGCTTTTATTCACTCTTTCCAAATCCCGTGCTCGTTGTCGTTTTTGGCTTGGTTTTGTCCACTTTCATAAATATCCGTACCTGCACATTCACAAACACAAAAAAACATGTATTTGGCATATTTGGTCGGGTTTCTGGTCGTTTTAGTCCGTAATTTAGGTGAAAAGGTATGTGTAAAATATCACATACCAACACTAAACACAAATTTCCAAAATCTTCAATTCTCACAACATTCACAACAATCAGAAACTGAAACAAATTAAGTTCCCGAAACACCTACATTTCACTAAAGCCATTCAAATGTGGTGGTAAACGAAAGTCCAAAAAATCCAAAGACCCCGAACCAAACGAACCAATCGATTAGAATAAATAAAATCCCGACTTCGTCAATACACGTTGGCAATCAAGTGAGGAAAAATTACTTGCCAAGTGTTATGTAGTCGCTACCGAGGATCCGCTTGTCGGGCGTGCACAAGCTCGCGATACGTTTTGGTAACGGGTAATAAATGAGTTCAATAGACTCAATTTTCAAAAACGCAACAAGGATATGATACAAGGCAAGTAGGAAACATTGAACCGTGATTGCACAAAGTTCAACGCGTATTACAAACGTTCAAAATGGGAAAAAAATTGGGAAGGTGAGATGGATATCCTTAAACGGGCGAAACAAATGTATCGTGACGAGCAAAAAACTGCGCCGTTTAATAACAAGGAGACTTGGGATGTTTTGCGTGGTCATCAAAAATGGGACGCTGTGACAACTGGTAATTTCGAGTTTTCCATATTTATATTTTATATGTCTATATTCATGAGTTGTGTTTATTCCTGAGTCCTAGTACGTCTCACAACATGATTTGGCACAATAGAAATTAAAGTGGGAATTATTGGTGAACGAACGAATAAAAATAGAAGATATACGTATTTATAATAAATGTTTATGTAAAAATGAGTATAAAGTCAACGGAAATAGTCTCAGGTGTTCGGGAGATAATTATATCACGTTTTATTAGTCCCGTTAACATTTCACTAAAAATATAAAGAAATTGGCAAGTTTAGTCCCCGAGGGCGCGCTAGGGTTTGCCTTAAGTCAACCACACACCTATATATACCATGTGATAATAGTTTTAGGGTTTCCACAACCCTTATCTCTCCTTTAGCCGCTCTCTTCACCAACACTCTCTCTCTCTCTCCCACATTTTTTTGGCGATAAAATCTGGCCAAACCTCCACCATCGCCGCGAGTGGTGCTTGACCTCCACCACCATCATTCACCAAATCTCTCCATCTTTCTTTTGAGCTATCACATGCGCTCTCAATCTCACCATAACACTTCTTTTGCTCGAGATTTAGCCACGAATCACCACCACTTAATTTCCTTTTTGTGTTTCTTGATAACCGAAGATCGAGGTGGGTTTATCCCGCCGTTTTGAGTATTTACGCCTCGGTTTTGACCCAGCAGTTTTGAGGGTCTCGTAAATGATAACGAAAATAATAATAATAACATGATTAAACTGGGTTGTTTGGTATCATTTTGTCCGTGTTCATGTTTTTTTGGTCGTTGTAGTGATGTCGTGAGTCTTAGACTCTCGGCCAAGGTTGTTTTGTTGTTGTTCGTGTTTCTTGCACGGATTTGGAGAGGGGTTAGACTAGAGTTAGGTTAGATTCGGATTGGTGATAGATTTGGTTGTAAATTGTGGATGCCGAGAGATTGGAGGTGGATTGGGTGGTGTTAAGATTGTGAGTATTGTGTTCGTTGTCGTAGTGTTTTGGCCGAGGGATGGAAGCCGAGACCCTTAAGGTCTTGGCAAGCTTGTGGTTGATTGATCTTGTTGTTGTTGATCCTTGTCGTCATTATTGTTATTGTAGTCGTTATTGTTGTTGTTTGGCCAAGAGGTAGAGTCGTGACCATTAGGGTCTTGGCAAGGGTTTGATTATTAGTCATTGATTGTTGTTGATGAGATTGTGATGACGAAAATTAGATGACGGAGATAGGTTAGTTGACGTGCCGTAGACGGCCGTCGTGTGTTGAAGTTGTGTTGCGAAATTTGATTATATGGAATATGATGATATTGTGTTGATTCGAGCCGTGTCGGGTGCTACTGAGACTCTCTAGTCTCGTGTGACCCCGACGAGCCGAAATGGACTTATATTATGTTGTCTGACTATTTGAACCGTGATAAGGAATTATTTGATACGCTTTTAGGGGGTCATTTAAGCCCTAAATCGTAAATATATGGTCAAATATTGTCTTAAATCGTTACTTTTCTCATTTTAGGTAGTTGGGACGTGAATTCTGAAAAATGGAGCATTTTGGACGTTTTTGGAGTCAAAAATAAAGAAAACAACAAAATCAAACAAGGCAGGAAAATACACCTGACGACGTCAGGCATTACAAGGTGACACCGTCACTTGAAGATTCAAGAGGTGGAAATTATTGCAAGTGACGCTCCAAAAAACTTTTGGGGGAATTACATGTGACGGCGTCACGTGTAAATGGGAATAGGACGTCACGTATAAAAGTTACAAGAGACGGCCCAGAAGAATTTATGAGTGACGAGGTTAAGAAGCTGGAGTGGGCATCATGAAACCCTAATGACGGCAAGATGACGGCATCAGGACTTATAACCTGACGCCGTCACCTTTGTAACTCTATCTATAGTTTTGGATTTTTCATTCATTAAGTGTGCAACTTTGGAGATAAACCCTAGTCTGACTTTTACAGTCTTTTTTAGGGTTTCAAACCCTCTTTTCTTCCATGTTCAATTGAAGATAAGTTCTTCTTTTAATCATTCAATATGTCTACGTGTTGTTTGATTAATTGTTTGTCTTTTCTTTACATAAACATGGTAGCTTAGATTACTTAGTGTTTGCTTAGATCTAATGAAACCTAGTTATTGATTGTTGGTTTGTTGTTTATTGTTTGGTTGATTGACTCGCGTTAGGCTTAAGAAAACAGGCTAATCTCCTATACGGTAACAAGCTTGAACGTCTTAAGAAACGTAATCGGATGTGTACTACGGTTTTATTGATTGTATTTAATGCATGAGTAAATGTTGAGGATTCTATGATGGGATACTAGACGTGTCGTCATAAGAGGAAATAGATATTCATAGGGTTGGGGAAGGACGCACACGCCCCCACGAATGGTATTAAGGAATACAATCATTCAACTAAACAATTGTGACAACTCAACAAATCAACAAGAGATAACTAGGGAGTAGTGAAATCTAAGCAAACACAATTGTCTCATATAAGAAGTTCACCACATTTACTTTTCTTGTCTTTTAGTTTATTGTTTTTAGTTTAATAATTAATTTTGGGTTAATTGACTAGCAACTAATTCTGCCCACTCTTCTAATATATGAGATTTTTATTGCTTTCATTAAATATAAAAATACAAAAAGACTCATCACTCACCTTTAGACCTAGTTGACCTACACTTCAATTCTAACGACACTATTCCCCTAGAGAACGATCAATCCTCCGGACATACCTATACTACACTACAACGATTAGGTACACTGCCTGGAGGATTGCAAAACTCTCAATATCCCTTGAGAAGAAAAACCTTTTGTGAGGTCACAATCCTCAAATCAAGTTTTTGGCGCCGCTGCCGGGGAATAGTTATTTCTTAGGTTTGATTTTTATTTCAATTAGGTTTACTCATTAGATTCCTATCTAGTGAGATTTTTATTTTCTTTTTATTAGGTTTTCTTTAGTATATCTTTTTCTTCGTACTCTTGTTTGTGATTTCTTCCATGAATAATATCGATCATTTAATCCCTGTTATTTGTGTCTTTCGTCGTAGAAACTTTCAACTACCCATTCTGGCCCCTATTGTAGAAAACAAAAATCCACCAAACCTTTCACCCGACCATCACATTAACAATAATTATGATATGGATGAATCTGACCACGACATTGACCATGAAAATGGACCTTTTTATTATTCAGATTCCGATGAGGACCTAGGTAATGGTGAAGTAATTGATGATGTTAAGAGAGAAGAGGAAGTTGATCCTCTTAAGTATGTTGACCCTAGGACTAAAATTGAGAAAGATAGTCTCTTTAATATGCAATTTCCTTGTAAAATTGGATTTAGGAGCTTTGATGCTTACCTCAACTCATCTTTACCAATGAACATAATCTCGCGTGTTGAATATAATAAAATCATGGTAAATGAGTTAGAATACCAAGGAGATAATATTGTTGCTAGGGCGAAAAGTTGCATGTGTTTGTTGGAAGCTTTGTTTATTTGGTTGATTTTATGGTTATGGCGAATTTGGGAGAATTTATTGATGACAAGTTAACCCAATTCGTATTTGGAAAGCCCTTTAATAGGCTAACCAAGTTAGATGAGAAACTTATGGATGGGTTGATTACATTCTCGAACGGAGATGAGGATTTTGTTTATGCCCCGCTTGCACCCTAGGCTTAAGAATTTTTCTATTGAGGCATGTAATAGACTACCCCCTCGCGATATGTTGAGTGAGAATGATATAAGGAAAGGACTTAAATATCCCCATGAAAAGAATAAGAGATAATCTCGCGGATGTTTAAAGCTGAATGATGCCTATAAGAAAGATGAGGCAACAATTAGATGGCTCACACTCGGATATGTGAGCATTAGTGACACTAGGTGAGCATGCCTTTGAGTCTAGCTACAAGACTCGTAAATAAAGAAAAGCGCTTCTTGGGAGGCAACCCAAGCTTTTTAATTGTTTGTTTGTTCGTTTATTTGCTTTTATTTGATTCCGTATATATGTTTAATTCTTATTGTTTATTGTTCATGTATCAAGTAAATTGTGAAAATGTTTTATTTTGTTTTTAACTTCGTCTTAATCACACATAAAGGTATTTTGCAAAAGATAAGTGTAGGGAAGATCATATTTGTTTTTAAGAACGGATTGAACATGAACAATAACAATTAGGATATGAACATATATATTAGTATTTATTAGAGTCAAATGCTTGTATCGAGTCACAATGAATGTTTTACAGAATTTCCAGGTGTTAAAACTTATATTTTTCTAGAAATTTTCCAAAAGCAAAATATAAAGAATTCTGTCAGATCACTTCTGACGGCGTCAGGGGTTACAACCTGACGACGTCAAGTGTTATTTCTGAAAAAAAAATTCATGTTTTGTTTTTCTGCTGGAATTGTATAGTTTCGTAAAATCTTTAATTTTAAAACACCAGAAATTTGTAAACATTTATTTTGCAAGAATTATATCCCTTTTATCTTAGAAGGCAATGTAAGATATGCATATGCTCTTTTCTAAGATTTAAACTTTATGTAGATTATACCGCCGATTTTATGCGACTTTTTGTGTTTGTTTTCTAAGTTCTTTAAAGGTTATATTGGACAAGAAGATGATTATATTTCAGGAGCGAAGCTTTGCGTATTAATTTTCTTGGAGGAGGATTTAGCCATGTCACAACATCGTCAACACCGAGCGAATCAGAGGAGTATTAGTTTCTTTCATTCTCATTTATTTTTACTTTACATCTTTTATTTGGAACATTGGGGAGAATGTTCGATTTAAGTGTAGGGAGCTATAACTCCATTTGATTTTTGTTTTGTTTAATAGCGAATGTGTAATAAAACTAAGAGAAATATTTGTTAGGGCCAAATTTAATTTTTTTTACAACATATAGGAGTGAAACTTTAGTCTCGTCTCATGGATAGGAATTATATGACTAGCACAAAAACCGCACCACTCAAAAATTTCCACCTCAAATATGTGAGGTTCGCCTTTAGATCTTTAGGAAAAAGCATTCATTGAGTGTACCAGTAGTATTTAGATTTTAGAACTTACGTTAGCGATGCATCCCGAGACTGCTAATGAGACTACATTCGTGTAGTTAGGATTTATTACATCAGAGGCATTAGGATAACCCTTTGTTTTACACTTGTATCATAATTACGTTGACTACATTGGTCAAGTAATTCCCCCACACCTTTGCAATGTACTCATTTTTAGTACACGATACCCCTAGTACACCCCTCAGAGCCTATCTTTTTCATTTCTAACTTTAAGCATTTTACTTGAAGAAAGAATTTATTTACAATCCACCCCCAAATGTACACCCAAAACGCCTCAGCCTACCTTGTATGCACTCATCTTTAGTGCATTATTGTTACATGTTTAAACCCTTAGTTAACTGTCTAATTGATTACATGGTTGCTAAGTGCAGTCATATCTTGTACATATTGTTTTGGGACGACTGGGACTCATGGGTAAAGTACTAGTGATATGGAGTAATGGGGAAGAAACTCATTTATTACCCTCATATATGCGTTAATTTTTTAAAGTACTCCAAGTGTTTCGATTTTCTTAATTCGATTCTTTATTTTTAGTTATGTAAAAGTTCAAGTGTAGGGAGGAAACAAGCTCCCTACGATTTATTNTAATTGATTACATGGTTGCTAAGTGCAGTCATATCTTGTACATATTGTTTTGGGACGACTGGGACTCATGGGTAAAGTACTAGTGATATGGAGTAATGGGGAAGAAACTCATTTATTACCCTCATATATGCGTTAATTTTTTAAAGTACTCCAAGTGTTTCGATTTTCTTAATTCGATTCTTTATTTTTAGTTATGTAAAAGTTCAAGTGTAGGGAGGAAACAAGCTCCCTACGATTTATTATATTGGATGGTAGGGCAAGAGTGTATGAAAAAAAAAACCGAAAAACATGAAAAATGAAAAAAAAAGGTAGAAAAAACATACGGACTACCATCCCGTTTATTTTATTTATGTTTGAAGTTATTATAATGTCTTGAAAAATACCAAAAAGAGTCATACTTAGTTTAAGTTGAGTCGAGTCTTGGCTTAGCAACGCCTCATTGTACATCTAATTGGCCAAGACAATTGACTCGCCACCAGTAAAATATCCCTTATCAAACAAACCGTGTTTTCCATACCCTTACACCTAATATTATAACCCTCTAAAAGACCTTTTTGATAGTTTATCCTAGGTGCTTACGCCAAAGTGGTGGAGGTTTTGATCCTTTCCCAAGCCTATGGTAATCTATTTGCTTTGACAGGTAGTGAGTGATATTTTTTCATTTCCATTTGTGATATATAAACTTATAACACCCGAGAGATGAGAGTATCCAAACACTTAATGTGAGGTGCTAGTGTATAATTTCCGTGCTTGTTTTGACTAAGGTGGAACGATCATTTGTTGTAATTACTTTTATGTTAATGTTAAATGACCCCTAACTTGTACTTTGATTAGTGAAAAAGCTCATTTTCTTGAGGACAATCAAATCCCAAGTGCAGGGATATTTGATAAGGATTTATTTGATACGCTTTTAGGGGGTCGTTTAAGCCCTAAATCGTAAATATATGGTCAAATATTGCCTCACATCGTTTCTTTTCTCATTTTAGGTACTCGGTACGTGAATTCTGGAAAATGGAGCATTTTGGACTTTTTTGGAGTAAAAAATGAAGCAAATGACAAAATCAATAAATAAGGCTGAAAAATACACCTGACGGCGTCAGGCATTACAAGGTGACACCGTCATTTGAAGATTCAAGAAGTGGAAAATATTGCAAGTGACACTCTAGAAAACTTTTGGAGGAATTACACGTGACGGTGTCACGTGTGAATGGGATTAGGACGTCATGTACAAAAGTTACAAGAGACGGCCCAGAAGAATTTATGAGTGACGACATCAAGAAGCTGGAGTGGGCATCACGAAACCCTAATGACGGCGTTAGGACTTATAACAGGATGCCGTCACCTTTGTAACTCTATATATAGTTTTTGATTTTTCATTCATTAAGTGTGCAACTTTGGAGATAAACCCTAGTCCGACTTTTACAGTTTTTTTAGGGTTTCAAACCTCTTTTCTTCCATATTCAATTTCTTTTAATCATTCAATATGTCTATATGTTGTTTGATTAATTGTTTGTCTTTTCTTTACACATTAACATGCTAGCTTAGATTACTTAGTGTTTGCTTAGATCTAATGAAACCTAGTTATTGATTGTTGGTTTGTTGTTTATTGTTTGGTTGATTGACTCGCGTTAGGCTTAAGAAAACTGACTAATCTCCTATACGGTAACAAGCTTGAACGTCTTAAGAAACGCAATCGAATGTGTACTACGGTTTTATTGATTGTATTTAATGCATGAGTAGATGTAATAGGATACTAAACGTGTCGTCATAAGAGGAAATAGATATTCATAGGGTTGGGGAAGGACGTACACGCCCCCACAAATGGTATTAAGGATTACAATCATTCAACTAAACAATTGTGACAACCCAACAAATCAACAAGAGATAACTAGGGAGTAGTGAAATCTAAGCAAACACAATTGTCTCATATAAGAAGTTCACCACATTTACTTTTCTTATCTTTTATTTTATTGTTTTTAATTTAATTATTAGTTTTTGGTTAGTTGACTAGCAATTAATTCCGCCCACTCTTCCAATACCCGAGATTTTTATTGCTTTCATTAAATATAAAAATATAAAAAGACTCATCCCTCACCTTTAAACCTAGTTGACCTACACTTCAATCCTAACGACACTATTCCCCTAGAGAACGATCAATCCCCCGGACATACCTATACTACACTACAACGATCAGGTACACTGCCCGGAGGATTGCAAAATCTCTCAAGATCCCTTGAGAGGTAAAACTTTTTGTGAGGCCGCAATCCTCGCATCAACCTGTGATAAAATGACTCGAAACGAATGTGACCCGTGAAAAGATAATGACGGTTAAACGCTTATGACACGAGTTTATATATAAATATATAAATATATATATATATATATATATATATATATATATATATATATATATATATATATATATATATATATATATATATATATATATATATATATATATATATATATATATATATATATATATATATATATATGTATATATATATATATATATATATATATATATATATGTATACGTATATATATATATATATGTATATGTATATATATATATATATACGTATATATATATATATATATATATATATATATA